>CAADRB010000016.1:290810-313693 GCA_900708905.1 Hymenolepis diminuta | reverse complement strand
CAACAGTGAGCAAACGCGGCACTCACTTTGAACAGAGCTTTCTCATAGTCAAATTTTCATGCAGTACAAAGCCAACACCTTCTTTTCATATCTTTGCGATGCCAGCTAACTCACGCAACTTCACTTTTCCATCATTCAAAACGATTTTGTGAATTTTTTAAATATTTTCTGGTATTACCGCCTCATTGGTGTATCTACGACCACCTTTGAAGTCAGCAAACCAACGTTTTATTGTTTCTGATGGAGCGGAGTCCCCATAAGACTTTTCAAGCCATTGCTTCGTTTGAACGGTATTTTTCCCATCAACAAGCAGTGTAAAATTAAAACATGAAATTGTTTTTGATGCATTGTTTTGAAAATAACAAAAGCAGCGTCACTCTTAGCACAATAACTCACAAACTAATGAGTGGAATATCATGAAAATTTAACAGCTGTCTTTCGAAGGTTAGTATTAACTGGAAAAAAGGTGATTGCAATAAGACTTTTCAGCCCATGTGTTACGTGCGGTAGTACCAGCAAATATTATTTTCTTTAACTTCTTGTCTTCGGGATCTTGGAGCATGTCTGGACTCTGGACGCCTGCGCCTGCTGAAAGGATGACTGCGTAGTTGATTCTTCTGTCGGGTTAGAGTATCATTTTTGGCTTTCAGTCTTAGCATGCGCCCCTCCCAAGCTGCTTCTGGTTCATTTTTGGTTGTGGGTAGTTGTGCGGTGTGGTGAATCTACTCGAATCGTGGGGATCCGACATCTTCAGTTATACTGTCTGCCATTATGACTAGTGATTCCATGGATTTAATTTTGAGAGCGTTTGTCAAGATGGGCTATATGTAGGATGGAAGTTTTTTAGAGTATAATAGCTTCCAGAAGTCTGTATCGAAAGATTCTTCGGGTGCGAGCAATTTCATCCTATTAAGCAGTGCTGTAGGCCTCAAATCTCCAAGGCACTCCTCTTGAAGTAATTTCTCTACTCGCACGGCTGCAGATGTTTGAGTATGTTGTAAGATAGCCACTTTAAAGCCGCAATAGGGATTTGAGGAAAGCTTTTGGATAGGATCTGCGGAATGAACAATGAGAGATGGCGGAATGGTTTCGATAAGAACATGGAATTTACTAACTTGGCTCCTTATGTTGTTAAGTTTGAAATGAGATTCTAAGACCCTAAATACACCTGATGCATACTCTGGCAAAAAATTCACGCAGACTTGCTGGATTAATCTAACTGATCTGAAGCGGGGGAGCGCAGGTTTCCTTGGCCATTGTGTTTTTTTATATATTATCCAGAATGGTCGTGTCATTTACAGGGTCACCAATTTGTTGTGGTTAGAGTAAGAGTCTAATAGTAGATGATTAAACAAAATGATCAAGAGTTGATTAGACCAAGTGTATTTAACGCACCGCAATAGAGGCATCCAAAAGGGTATGAGGGGATTGAGGAAGGGAACAAAGAAAGATGTGCCGGACAAGTGGCAGTCTGTGTGTGTCGTGTGTGCATTGAAAGGATATTTATATTTGTCAATTGGATGAGGACGCGCGTGAGGACATAATTACATGTGTGCTTTAATTGGACGGACGGTTGTAGGAAAGGGAAGAAATATTGTGGACAGGACTGGTTGCGAAACATCGCCGAGTCAGCTGTGCCTCTAAAACTATCATCCGAAGTGCAGTTAGTTAGCCATTCCGATCGGTGAAGATGAGCTACCTGAGGACATGCTATGTTTATTCGTTGAGAGCCTGGGGTGGCAAAAGGTTGACAATTTCACACATCACCATGAGGACAAGATAATTGAATTTTGGTGATTTGCGATGACGTAAGATAGATATTTCGGAGCCGGGGGGATTCATCCTTCAAATAAATTCAGATTTTATCTCAACATTTAAAGTCATTTAAATTAAGGACTATCTGCCATATCACGCGGATAAAGACGAGTGCGGATGTACTATTAATAAAACGAGACAGTTATGGAAGCGGGAGAGGGAGAATAGATATAGCTTTCGAGTCAAAGGCATAAAGACACCACTGCGGCTCCGTGGACGATATTTCATGGACAATGTCAATAAGAGTAATGTTGGGAATGCATAGCGAGTCATCTTTCGTATTTATGTTTAATTTTTCTTAGTAAACAAGAGGAGATGCAAAAGCTTAAGTGACTGATTAAGGAAATCATTAAAATGCAAATCGGAAGCTAAACAAATCAAAACAGAGCCGAAAACGTTGTTTTGTCCCAATCCGACTGTTTACATTTAATCACACCAATCGGAAGAAAACATTTCTTATCGTTAATATTGTAACACTTTCCACTTCATATCCAAAATAATTCACGCATTATCTGTCCAGCCATGTAGCAAGTATATTCAAACCTTAGCAATATTATTTCTTCTGAAAATCAAGAAAATTAGAGACGATTTGGTTTTCACTTTAATTTTCACACATAACAGTCTCTACAATGATATTATCCTGATCAAAAATTTCTAATATTCTTGGAAAATGATAGGAATTCCTAATGATTTCCAGAAAATTTCCTGGCTGAATACGGAAAACAAATTCACATCTATAAATGGAGATAAATTATACAATGATTATCCTGTGAAATTCCAAACGGTTTAAAAAAACGTATCAGATTCCTTATATGTATTTCAAATTTCATATTTTCAATGTTTTTATGAATATTTATATTTCTAACTTTGTTAAAGGATAATGATGTAGGCATCTCAGTTGACAGAAGCTAATTCTCTGTAATTCCGCTTATTTTCTTATGCCATTTAAAATATCGGTGGATTTTTGTTTATTATGCCAACATAAGCCTTGTCCCTATAAATATTTTTTTTTCATTTTTTTATTTTTCAATCTATCTATCGATTTTAATATCGTTATTCTGAGATGGAATTCAAATACGAAAAAGCCCTATTTCAAACATCACAATACGAAATAAAAAAGATATATAAATATAATTTTCATGTCTTATTAAGGAATTACACAGACACTAAAAAACGGATCTTCCAAAATGAAGGGAAATAAAGACGGAGGGTAAAAATTGCCAACAAAATTACATTTAACAGTTTAAAGCAGCGGGAAGTTACAGAGGTTATAAAGTATTTCGCGTAGTACATCTTAAAATTGGTCACTCTATTCTCTAAAATTCTGGATTAAGCCCTCGATATTCCTGAATGTTTTGTTCTTTACATCCACAATCTTAAAAGTGAAAATGAGTGTTAGTTTCCGCAGTATTGAAAATATTCAGATTTGCTTTATCGTCGTCATTATCAGGAGACTACTTTTTATCATCAGATTTAGAAGGGTAACCTTTCGAGAAATAGGGAAAATAGTGAGCTTCCACACTTATTTTCTTAAAATATCCTATATAACGCACGAATTTCACAGATACTAAAGTGGGTTTATGATAAGCGACTTTTGTAGCAAAATTTGAGTGGAATTATCTAGAATCCACACTATCACATCAAAACAAATTCATTCCGATGGTCATGTTGCTTTGAAATTTCAAAAATAAGGTAAGATATTTACATCTGTAATTAGTATTTTTGGAAGCATAACCAAATAAAACCTGGTAAGAAATATAAGTCCGTTATTAATGTGAATCCTCTTTAAAATCATTATAAGTTCAAATCTTTATTCAATATTGAATTGCTTTAATGAACATAGCATTTAAGTTGTAAATGAAAGAGCTTATAATTAGTCCATTAACTTAAGAGTTCACTTAAATTTTAGTCACAGTTAAAGGGCTCAGCAGCCCTAAAAGTCCTGTTTTATGAAAAGACGCTGAATTTGAAGATGTTTGACTCCAAATGCGAATGAATAGGCATTAAAGATGACAGTATAGATATAGGGGCTGATTTCTTAATTCTTTTCATTTATAAGAAAGAATTTTTAATAATTGATGCTATCCAAAATAATTTTTTTAAAGTAAAATAGAACATGTCGTGTAAGTATTTGTATAGGTCGTGAAAAACCGAAATTCACTAAAGTCTATAGCGGATGCTACACCAATAAGCCTTTTTTGATACAGCTTTTTTCCTCATAAGCACTTCAGATAGCGTCTAGCAGAGCTCTCTATTATAAATTTGCTCCCGAAATTAACTAGTTTGCGCCCAAAGTAGCGAGAACCAGAGGGGTATTGAGTGGAAAGGGTTTACTGATTCACAAGTGATGAGATAGTAAAAAGTTTATTATGTAAACAGAGCTCCGTATGAGATGAGATAGTAAGAATTTTAAGCGAGCAGAGCTTCCTATGGGATGCTGTCAACGAGCGTGGTCCTTAAATACAAACAACGCTAAGATGAAGGGATATCGATTGCTGATTGGCTGAGAAGGCCTCTGTATGCGAACTTCAGTACAGTACTCTCCCCGAGAGTGCTGTAAGAACTCTAAAAGGTAAAAACGCTTGACAGTTAGTTATTGTACATAATCGGCCAGTCGGGAAGCTAAGGTGACTTTTCGACCGCAACGAGTGCGAGAATGTTGGTGTCGAGACGTGAAAGAAGATAGTGGTAGATTTAACAGTATCTTGGGGTGAGGATTGGACTGGGGAAGCGGAAGGTTGTACATTATTAGGCAACACGATAGGAGAAGGTTTAGGAAGCACAGAAGTAGGGCTTACATCAGGGAGTTCTAAGTAGGCCGGCTTCAATCTGTCAAAGCTCACAGAGACCTCCGCAACGCTGCACAGTCATTTCAACGCTTTATGGACCGAGTATTCCACAATCTAGATTTTGTCTTTGCTTATATCGACGATATCCTCATTGCCAGCTAAAATCCTGAGGAGCACAAAATGCACCTACGACAAGTATTTGAGCGTTTGGAACAATACGGAATCACCGTCAATCCCGAGAAGTATAATTTTGGTTAGACTGAAATTGAATGGCTGAGGAGGCCTCTGCACGCGCACTCCGCAAGTCGTATGATCAACAATCTATTTTTCATGTTAAAAAATATCCCCAAAAAATTAAAATAACTATTTTTCGCAATTTTCCGAAAAATAATAATGATTTCATAAAGCTATGTATCAATTTTTAAAATATTTAAATCGGTTTTCGGTATATTTTATGATGAACACGCTAAATTAATTCATAAACAAGAGTGCTTGGCAAATTAAATGAATTCCTTCAGTTAATATAGAAAGCAAAATAAAATTTATAAACGAAATGATTTGAAATTCAATATTTAATGGCAATACCTAGACATATAATCTTTCAACGAAGCCTCAAAATTGAGATAAACCGTTAATCCGCTGCTTTTACAAGATTTTGCGTTTCCCGATTTGAACAGTATTTGCTTAACAGAGCACTGTCGATTCATGCACAACTGTCACACTTGACCGGAATGAGGAACTGTTTCCTGAGGATATCGAAGAACAAAAGATAATCAAACGGGATATGGTTTCATTAATTAAATGCTTGTACTCCGAATTTGCGAAAACGTTTTCACAAAATCGCACTTTTGAATATATTTTGCTACAGTTCTAGTGAATTTTGATTGGGCAATTTAAAAAATTAAAAGTAGGTAATGGTATTCATATTCAAAAGATATAAATGTTTAGAGGTTCAAGGTTTTTTTCAGAGACGGATTGGTGTACTTTCAAATTTTCCAGTAAGTTTCTCTCTTCTAGTATAAAATAGCACAGTTTTTCTTTAATAGGGAACACAAACTCCCTGTACTTCTTATGATGGAAATCGAATTTACTTATTGGACAAACAATAAAAAATGGAATTGTACCCTACCACACGTAATGGCTCACCGAAAGCTTGAGATGATATCAAAAATTTCGCTGTCTGTTCGGGATAATGGCTCAACCCGGGCTGTTCAAATTTCGAAAAGACGAAATATACCCCTTGTGCAATTTAAATCTTGAAAAACATACTTTAAATAGGAATTAAAATTATGTTGTGATGACCAATCCAACAATGAATACGTTTTAATTTAAACTAAATTAAATGTGTATCAAAATGAAGACATTGCTGAAACTATTTCTTTTATCTGAAGTTAGCGAATCCTTTTTGAACGTTGAGGTTCCGATCGTAATAGCATTGCTAAAACGTTATACCTTGCGCGATATTTAAATGATACTTCACTTAGCATATTACCAACGGCTTAAATTAGGAGGTACCAACATATAACTTCCTCAGATCATGTCTTGGATTTCTTATCTTGCCTGATAACAGCAGTCGTCTGATTCAATCGAACGTAACTCCTCAAACGCCTCATTTTATTGCTATCCATCAGTAGCCACGATCTTACTTCTGTTTGAACGACTGGAAACTGTGCACGTCTCTTACTAACCACGTGCTTATAACACAAAGCATTCCTTTAAAAGCTGATAGTCCTTACTACTTTATCCTAGAATTGGAATATTCAATTCTAGAGTAGGCAGACCTGCCACAATGTTGTCTCCTTAATATAGCAAAGCTCGCAAGCGTTTGGATACTAATAATGTGTCAATGTATTAATGGGCCGCATCACAGACACGGATTGGACAAGTGGACGCATAGCTTGAAAGAACTGAGAGGTGCGCGAAGCTCCATAATTTGAAATATACTCATACTTCTTCAAGAATAAGTATAAGCACATGATAAACTTCTACTCGAACAGCGAGCAAAGAAAATTTTGTCGGGCATAACAAGCTAGCAACAAAGAAATTGATCATGCAAATAATCTAAATTTTGCGACATAAGGCCCCAAAATCAAGGTTGTTCCATGGAATACAAATACGATGTTCGTATGAAAACGCTTAGTATTAATTAATGACCTAAGATTAAATGTCAGAGTAACTGATTCGGGTCTGTTTCTAGTAGGTATAAATAGAACCTGTCGTTCAGATGTCCGTTTGTCAGTTTTAACAAACAACTCATTATAAAAAGAGGAATTAGCAAGAAAATACTGGATTCTAAATTTAAAATAGTGTACATGAATTAATATCGATTAAAAGGACGACAATTCCGCAGCAATTATAATAAATCAGATCCTGTGTAACAGCCAAAATTCAATAATAAAAGATGATGTAAAACACTAAATTTATATTTTATTCAAACAAACAATGTGCCCACAATTATGTATCCATTTTTTTATGACCACACGTCTATAAAATGAAGTCAAGCGCTTTCGGAGCCTGTACCACCACCAGCCTTTTTCCTACGAAGAGAGTCCAAGGCGCGTCGTCTCAAATGATCTTCAATTTCACCCTCATGATCACTTACATTGCCTTCTTCCACAGCTCGATTACTACTTGAAGGGTCCTGATCAGTCCTTCGGCGCTTTGAACGATTCGCAGGGTCCGCATCACCGCCAATATCAGCCTTCAAAAAGCAGAAAAATAAGCGCCTTTTTATAACCCGTAAGAAGATAGGGAGTTTTTTCATTGAGGTAAAGCAACTAAACCGTGTAATAGTAAGTGAAGCCAAAGTGAATATTAAAAAGAAAATAAAATGAAAATACTTATAGCATAGTAAAGATGTCAAACGTTTTTACAACATTCGAATTTCGTCCAACAGGTAGTAATTGAGATAAACTGCGATTTGTAACTGATAAATTTTGTCTTTTAATAACGAAGAAACAAGTTGGAGTAAAATTTCTTAAGGAAAATCCATTACCTATTAGAAAAGGCTGAAGTATCGAGATAACCTACAAATCAGCTCACAAAAAACCATCCGGTAGCGTGAAAGCGGGATCCTGAAGAGTGGAATGTGTAAAATTTGAACTATACCTATCAAGCAAAAGGAGACAACAGTATGAAGCTAGAATTCAGATGAAATAAGGCTCTCGTTATCTTCTTATACACAATGGTCACTCTTATCCCAAATTTGGACTATTTTGCTGCACCATAAATGTGATCATTTCGCCGTGGAGACAATTTTCCGCTTTACCACAGGCAGCATTAAGTTTATTTAGGACTAGTTAATAAAACCCTTCCTACATTTCTTCATCAATTTACAATACGGTTTTCAAATAAGTCCAAATGGAGAGCTTCTTATTTTGTAACTCGTCGATTTAGTAAGATCCAAAACAATAAGAAACCGACCTACATCAACAAGCACAGTCGTCGAAAGTCATTAGTGGGCGATTCTGTCACAAAATTTCACAGAAATAAGGCCTCACTAAGAACTACGTTCTCGCACCTCAATAACATTCACAGTATTAAAATGGTGATAGAGCAAAACTACTTATGTCAACTTATAAGCAGACGAACACTTCGTTTATGCTGAGAGTCCTCCTTTAGTAATCCAGTTCCTTGAGGCATGGACTTGAAAAGCTTTCTCTTTAGTCTCTCACGCCTTTCTCTCTCCTCACTATCAGTTGAACTGGTTGAAGACGAAGAATCATCATCACTACTAGAAGATCGGGATGAGGAACTGTTTCCTGAGGATGTCGAAGATTTATCTCGACGCTCCTTCCATTCAACAGCTGGGGTGCTGAGAATTGACTGTGAAGAAGCAATAGGAGGTGGAGGTAAAGTAGGTCCTTCAGGAATGGTCTCTGGCTTCGGTTCTCGAGCAGCCCTTAATTTGTTCATTTTCATTTGCTTCATGGCCATCTTGGCTTTCTTTTTCAATTTCTGCTTCTGATGATGACAGCGTTTATGATGTCTCCTGTGTCCTTTGCGTTTCTTGAAGAATTTACCGTTCTAGAGAGAGAGAAAGACAATTACCTTAATGGTTAATTAATACTGTACTTAGTTTTGTGAGGAAACACTAGCTCATATGAATGCTAATAAATACGCGGAAGGTTCCAAATTTTTTTAGAATCAACGAACCAAGTAAATGCCTTTAATTCATCTACTTTTGACATCAATAAATCTTCCCAAAGCCAAAAATGCAAGGTGTGAAGAACACTTTACTTGAGAAAAAGAAGCCAATCATATGAGAAACTGACATTCTATCACACCCCTTACTGACCAGAATTAGCCAGTGGGAATGGTTGCCAACATCATTGGATGTAACTGATGAATACTGATCTCGTCAACCCTGACTTAACAAACGTGAATAATTAACTATTGTGCCAGTAAAGGAGAGATCTTATAATACCAACTTGATCAATTGAAATAATGATCGATTGTTTAATAGACCGTATGGAAAATACGGCTTTGAAAATAGGCTAAATAACTCTCAAATTCAAATTTGATTTTGGTTTTCTTACATTTTAATAATGATTTATCTTGCAATTTTTGATGGTAATGTTACAGCCAAAAGACCGCATTCATAAAACATTTTTTTCACGCACGTCTACTGTTACTTTCCAGAGTCAGCCTTAAATGATTATGATCAAATGAAGACTTGCATTCAACAAGAAAACAAATTAGGACTAATAGCATCATCATTTTCTTCTTCCCGACGTTAGTATATTCAATATGAAGTCAATCTAAGATAACAAAGCTAACTAATGATTGAAATTGCTACTTAATTATTTCAGTAGTCACATACTTTTCCGTGATGTTTCCGCTTCTTCATTTTCTCGCCGGATGAAGAACTTGAAGAGGATGAGATGCTGCTGTCACTGCTCTCAGAGCTGCTACTGCTACTGCTGCCAGAAAATGAACTGATACTATCTGAGCTGCTGCTGTCTGAGGATTCTGAGCTTGAATCCTCAGAGGAGTCTGAGCCTGAACTGGAAGTAGACGAACTTGAGGAATCAGATGAGTAACGCCTTCCTTCCTTTGACTTCCTTTTTGAATGCGGCGGTTTAATGGTAGATCGATCCGGTTCTTGAAGGTATCTTGGCAGTGCAGGTCCTTCAGGTGAAGCTATGGAAAAAAATCTTTGTTACGATGCAATTAGCCAAAAGTTGTTTGAGTCCCGAAAGTAAAGATACCTTAGGAACCCAACCAAATTAGACTTAGAAATTCCCTTACAAATCTAATGAACTTCCTAAAGGCTAACAAGTTATAACAGCCTTTTCCAAAAACGACTTGCTCCCATATATACGCCATCTAAGTATATCAAATTTTATTATATTACCATTAAATGCACAAATAAGAACTCACTTCAGAACTCATCCATGACAGATAAGTGACCTTAACGAATATAAGTGGTTAGCAACGTAATCGAACACTAAGATCAAGCATTCACTCTTATAGTGGAGACTACCGATTGGATAAGAGGGACGGCAACCCACATATAGATAAATATTTAATAGAATTAAACGATGTCCCAGCAACCTCCGTCCTGTTCTATTTATACAAGTAACTTTACTCTTTTTCCAAGCAGTCGAACTATTATGTTAAACATAATATCCGGGCCCTCAATGTCTAACCACATGATAAACTCCCTTGAGACAAGAAGACACTTGACTTCAACTGTCTTGAAGTAGGTCTGGTTTGCCTATCTAATTAATTGTAAAATAAAAAATATACGAAGATGTGATCCAGATTAGACGTGCCTTCGGGAATTTTGTACGTAGTTCCCAGTACAGCCTTAAAATCTGGATGCTTTAGAGAAATAACGGTCCCACAAAGAAGTCCCAATACATGAGCAATGATGACGACTTGAATGTCAAACTTGTGTCCCTAATTTCACTCAACGTTCATCAAGTTCAGCATGAAAAGTGAAGTCACCACGTTTAATCGAAAACGAAATATATAAATAGCGAAATAAAGCAACTTGCAAGAAAAAAATTACCTGTAGGATCCCCACCAATGATTGGTAGAGGAACAGGCCCTTCAAGGGTGACTAAAATAATAAGTGAAGGGGGAAACTTATTTTCAGAAGAAAGTACATTAAAAGATTCCGAAAGTCAACACCGATCAATGAAAAGCAGAACAAATTAACCTTTCCTTATGGAGGGTACTAAACATCTCCATTTCAACAGTATTTAAGAGCGAAAAAATACCCCAAAAAGCATAAGAGCCTCAACAAAGCCGATTTTTGATTACACAACACGTTTGGTAATCTGTCCATAAAATAATTGTTGTAACCTAAAGGTTGATAACATTTTTATATTTACTACCAAAAAATTCCAAGGAGCAAGAGAGCAAACATACGCACCTCCCAACAGTGCAGAATAATAGAGACGGAGATTTTCCTGAAGAAATTCTGAAGAAAAGGAGAAACTTTGCTCCACAAAGGAAAACGAAGCTTCAATTTGGAAAGGCATTTCGAATCGCCAGCCCTCTCTAGTTAATTTTACTATTATTATTTAAGCATTTTTAATCAAATCTAAGTCATACGTTACCATTCTTATCGATTTGAGAATGCTATTGCAAATAGCACTCCTTTACTTGATCTACTGCTCCGTTGACAATAGCCGACCCAAATCTAACTACCTTTTAGCATCTTCCTATCCATCTTTTAGAGAACTTGGACAGAGACCTCCTCAAATCACTTTTTTTTTCAATTTTGCCTTAATTATTAAAGTCGACAGAATAGAAAATTACGCTAGGTTAGCTCCCGTTAGACTTTCCGATCAGGATAGGCATCGAAGTTGTCATACTGCTTACCTCTATAGTAGATTTTAATAACCACCAAACCACAAAGCACCATTTTACTAAGCAATTAAAGTAGGCTAAGCCGGCAACTTCACCAAGCTGCACGGACACCTGCAACCGCACAGGCCAACCGGGTCAACTTGGAAGAAATGCCTAATGGGAAGCTAGACGTCAACATATACGCATCCTCAAATGCTATGCTATGGGAGGAGGGTAACGATCATTGTGGCAGGATGGTCGCCTCTTCTTATCTTTGCATGTCCAGAAATGCTTAGCGGTCTCTTCTTTTCTGCTTTTCTATTCTTACAGAAATTTATGCCCCTTAATTCTATATTGCCTTACTTATGATATGTTTAATAATAAATGCTTATTTAAAACACGCTTCCCAAAAGACCTTTCCATGAGAATATTGTTGCTTATCTCTGTTCGAATCAATGAATAGATCGCTATCTATAGCGATTCCAACAGCTGATTAATTTTAAAAATGGACTTAAGTATCAAACAGATTATATAGTTCAAAGAATATCAAGTTATAAGACAGAGTTGGAATTAGTATCTACATCATTACGATGATTTCGCATAAAGCTGAATACAGGAAGTGGCCCCTCAGGAAAGTCTGAAATAAAAAGGTACTTATAAATAATTTCAAAACTAACAACAACAGTTCGAAGCTCATCACAAGTAACTGCTCTACAAGAAAAAATTCTAAAATCACCGGTGAGGATCCCGCATTCCTTCATTTTTAGTCGGTGTATTCGGTTAGTTCAAGCATTAGATGAAATCGATAGTGCTATTGTTGATTAAATTACTGGTGACATCGTAACCAGTATTTTTTACTTTACCTGTGCAGGTCATAGATATAATCTTTCAATTCATACGGATATTGTTGGCTATTAAAAAGTGCTAACCTCTATCGATGGGGGGAACGATCAAAATATTCGAAATCAAAGATTAACATTTCACTAATTTAACTTTTCGATTTTTGCTCATGAATATTTAAGTTGCATAAGCGGTGTTAAGCGATTCTTTATCAGTATTAATTCCACTTGACTCAATTAAATCTCACCGTCTGCTCAGTTTTCTTTATGGCAATGCAGATCAATCGTGACTTCTTCGAGCACCAAATACCCTTCATTATTTAATTATACTACATTTTATTCTACCCCTAATTTTAGACTTATTGGTTGACCTCCATCTCGGTCGACTATGTGCCAATATTCCTGATTAAAAAAACCACTATACTACCTTAATAAGACGCTCTCTAATTTGGAGTAGATAGGACTGGCAATTCAGGGGCCTGGCATGAGAGCTTAGCCATCCCGGGATTGACGGTTAGTGTAGCTGAATACCACACACATTCCAGAAAGCAATAGAAAGTGCTAATCAGGTGACGCTAAAACCTACATTGGCGATGAGACAATTACATGGATAAAAAGGTTCTTTTGACAGTTTTCTATTCTTATTCTATAGAAATCCACTCCAGACGTATGTCGTCCCATATCTGTGGTGGTCCCTAATACTCAAAATATATTGTTTTCTGATAAAAAAGTTTTTCCCTTTTCACTCACAGACTGTCTCAGATAGCAACGCACTCGGCCAAAATAAGAAACCTAACATACCTTCTGGATGTCTTCCCTTTTAAATATATGATAGTGGTCATTTAGTGTGATTATGAGGTGGATCTAAGCTATTCTGAAATTCAATTAGCAACTGATTATTGCGGAAAACCGTAGAAGTCGCTAATCTTAAGTCGAGAAACACACCTCTCTGTCTTCTAATTGCGATTTCCATGGGAAATGGTCCTTCAGGGCTGCGACTACGATGTCTTGGGGAAGAGGAATGACGATGATGTCTTGGCGAAGAAGAATGACGATGATGTCTTCCATAATTATCTCCTCTTCCACCCCCTTCTGCCCTTATCATATGATGATGATGACGTGAACGGTGACGTGATGATCGTTTACATTCGTAGTGATGATGAGGGTCAGGAATGGCCTCTGTGAGTTCCACCAAATTACCACTGTGATTAGTGGTGTTTCTGGGTGGTGGCTCATAACGATGACGACGTTCTTCGACATAAGTTTCGTTGTCCATGGTCACTCGATTATCATCTCGACGGCTTGATGGAGAAAAAGATAAAGGTTAGGTTATTATGCTGTAAAGAAATAGACGTAATAAATCTGGCTTGAAATTGTATACCTAAAATTATTCGAATTCCAAACACGACAAGCATATCGCGTGAATTCTTATTCAATAGGCATGTAATTAGACACCCAAGAAACAAAAACTGAGATTTTAAAGAAGATAGTTCCAAGAAAATTACACTAAAGCCCACATAGAATTTCGATTCAATTAATCTAACAGATTTATTTGTAACTTTTGCTTCATATGTATTCATAAGTTATAAATGACCACATTCTGCTTTCTTCTTTCTACCTTGATCGTGGAAGGAATATGAAATTGCATGAACACTTTTCTATCCTATAAGCAACAGTCTTTCCCAACAAAATTGGAATAAATAGAATCAACAAGGATCAAACAGGAATTAAAGATGTCTAGAGGTAGAATTCGAAAATAACTGGATAAGCTGCGTATTTCACTATCCAAAAATCACATCTAGAATTAGATTAATGATATTTAAATGTGAATCCAGAAAATTATGAAATAGATAACATAACACTTACTGTTCGTAGGGATCTCCTTCACGTCTGTGGGATCGACGTCTGTCATCTCGTCTAAAAAAGAAATGGTAAATGACTAGATTTGATTGCCTATTCCCATATTTATTATTCTGAGCTCTTTATTTCCGATTTTATTTAAAAGTAAAAACAGACTTTTAAACTTTCCTAATCCCCCTCTACCTATACTGATCGAATTTTATATGAAGTGCATCTATTGTATCTGTAAGTGCGTTGGAGCATTCTCTGCTTTCTCTCTTTTTGATAAGCACCCTATAATTACTCACATCTAATCTTTGCGATTTCGAATAAACGCTGATTCATTCCACCCCAAGTTGTCACTGCAATGATAAACTTTATACACTGCTAATGTTGAATTCTCCGTCCCATGAAATAACTCTCTATGAGGGGGCTAGCAGTTAATTTGTCCGCAGAGACAGGTCATTGTGCGTCTACCGCAGAATTTGGGCACTTCCCCATTGAGCTCTAAACAACTCCAAGACGTAACATCTGCCGAGACCGCATTTTTACTCCTTCACCCTTTGGGGAAGGCACCTTTATCCGAGCCGATCATTATTCCTTCTCCCTGACTAAATTATATATCCTCTCTGTAAATACGAACACATCGAAGCCAGATACTCTTCTGTACAAGCACAACCTTCTGCAGCTTAAGACAGCTTCAATCTTCTTTACTTTTCTCTCTATTCAAAGACTATTACCAATAAATCTACTTCTCGCAATCGAAAGTAAAGCGTTGAGTCTACAGAATAGCAAGGGGCTGAAATAAAATACCCAACCACTAGTCACTTCTAAATTACTCCTTAGTGATTATTGAGCAGAAATATAATCAGTATTCAACTACAGTTCCTCTATCATGGGGGAAAAAGAATTAGTAATTCTAACCATCATCTTGGTTTGTAGTAAGCACTGTTAAATAAAGTATTCACTCTGAAATGTTTTATTACTTACTTATCAGAATCTATTTCACGCATTCGTCTTTCCTCGCGATAGACGCCAGAATTACGTTCGCGTTGGGACCTCTCATCACGAACAGGAGATCTTCCCTCCTCGCCACGAGATCTAAATACAGTTGTAAGTAGGCAAGAAATATCTTGAATTAAGGAAAATATGTTAAACAAACTACTTCACGCAAAACTTATTTCAGAAAAGAACAAAAGTATGTCAAAGCCCTTTATGAAGAATTTACCTCATGGCAAGCTTCAGAGGTCATCCATAACCAGTTAAAAATGAATCGAAAACCAAACCTATGCTTACAACGCAAAAAAGGCCATTTTAATAACGATTTAACAACTGTATAAGTTATTCTGAAAGCGCATTCAGAACATGAATAAACACGACTTACACCACATCGGTCTTCGTTGAGCACAGGTAAGTTAATTTGTTATAGTTGAAAATTCTAGCTTATATCAACTAATTTGTAGATAACTAGATGAGACGGGTGCCACCACCTAAAACTTGTGCTGTTGGCTTTCTTTAGTTAAACTAAGCAGAAATTGGGAATGCAAATGTTAATAAAAATAGCATTGGTCAATTTGCAACCATTTATTTAAAATAGATTGTTCCCTAGTTACGGCAGCTCAAACTTACAGCCCAAAGGAGTCCCTTCTTAACTTTATTTAGAAAGTTCATTGAATTTTACTCAAATCCTCGAAAATATCCCACTCAGCTTCCTATCAACATAAATCCTTATTCTTCAAAAACAGGCATTCACCACCTGTAGCTATTTTGTAGCCTTCGAAGTTATATTTATGCAAAACTCAAACACGTATGCCAATTTGAAACTGATGACAAAAGAGCACTAATTACTCCAACAAATCAAATGTCTTTGGGGACAGGATTCTTTAAATCACATTCTCATCTCCGATTAGTGCAGCCTTGACTACCTGTACATCTTGCGCAAGATTATCGAAACCAGAGATTAAATATTTCAAGAATCATTTTCTTTCTCTGAAGAACACTAATTTGTCATTCATCCTATTTAAGACAATCTCTCGAACCAATAAGACATTTCTCCCCCAGAATATTCGCACAGTCCCTATCGTAGGACTCAAAGCATATCCCCGATATCTTCCAGAAACAACACCTAATTGCTATTTATAACCCAATTTGCTTTTTGTCTTCAACATTGGGTTAAACCAATAATTAAGCCACTCAGCCATACAATATAAGAGTAATGTAATCACTATCTAATATATCTCTTCACAAGTAAAGATGATGGAAAACCGTCATAGCTAAAACTGAGCAAGACATGGCCAAACATGAGTTTCTCAACACAACCAAAAAAGATGGATGTGGAATTGGAAATAATTCTCAACGTCCTAATTCGGCGGAATTTTAGTTTAATACGCAGGTTTAACAATTTTGTATTTACCTGTCAACAATTTCCTCGGCGACTTCAAGTTCACGTCTTCTCCCATTTCTCGGAGATTCAGCTGTAGGTGGAGAAGAATGTCGTGCAGGTTGTCTTGATGGCGAAGTCTCACGTTGGGATGAAGGACTCAAATCCCTTGGTACACAAATTGGACCATCTGACCTTTGTTCTCGTCTCTCTTCCCGCTCCTCTCGAGATCTACAAAAAAACGCTTAAATAAACACAAACTACTGAATGAATTTAAGTAAGTGAGAATTTTCAAAGTCACCTGTCACGTCGAGAGCGATCTCTGGTGTCATCAAGTCGGTGATTACGACGATCACGTGGTGAATGATCATGATGTCCATGACCTCGTCTATGATATCCACGACTGCCATGACGACCACGATGACCATAGGAGGGAGATCTTGAACGGCGTCTTCTCTGAAAAGGAAAAAGCCGACGACTGTCAAAAGATTTCATTAACTTACAAAGGGAAATAGTACTTACTCTTCGATCCCAATCATCTGTTTCACTTCGATCACGTTCTTCATCACGCCTTCGGCGTTCACGATCAGAACGACCCGCAGGAGATTCAGGTGAAGAAGCTAAAGTACAGAAGAAAAGTAAATAAGCTATTTGTAAAGCGAAACCCACATCTAAGATGAAGCAGCCTACGGTGACAACTTATCGTAAAAGGGCATAAAAAGTCCATCAAGAGAGCTGAACCTTTCCTCCTAATAGTTACCACACTCAAATACACCCCACCCTTAAATATATAATAGTTATGGGCTTAGAAGCAGGTAATCTTTACGCGTTGGACCATAACAGCACAGTTCGAGAAAGATTTTTATAAAAAAGTATAGAAGTCGCCCTGAAATCAACCTACTTTTTAGAATCTCACAGTTATGTTAAAACACAATAGGGTTAATAATGTTTGATAAAAACAAAACTAAAGTCTTCTTGAATGATAACAATATTACTCAGAGAAATCAGATTTCCCAAAATATAAAGCATAAGACTTAGAGAGAGCATAATAAACACAAACTCTTAGCACTGAAGAAAATACAAATCTAAGACACTATGAGTATACATTAGTTATTTAATCTAGAGACTAAAATATTGCATTTGTAAATTCTAGGAAGCTTTATTGAATATTTCCATCGTTCCGTGAAAAGTATAAACAAGATTCGACTCTCGTACACTGAGCAAGTCTAGTAGCCAATACATTTCATAGTCTAGACGATTACACTTTCTTAATAAAAGTGGCTGCCACTGATTTATTAATGCCTTCGTCCACCATATTTGGACGGATCCCAAGAATCAAGACAACCACTGGTTTATTGAACATAGGTGATGTGCTCAGTACTTGGTTCACACTAACATATGACAAAAGATACATACACTTACAAGTAGACTGATTATTTAAACGTAGAAACTTACAATAATGTCTGCGTCGTCTATCGCTTCTTGCGGGTGAGGCGCTTCCATCTGATCGATTGGATGATGGACCATCACCATGACTACCGGTTACTTGTCGTGCGGATTGTTGTTCAGACTTGAACTTCTCCTCTTGAGCCTGCGAATAAAAGTTGGTGACAGAAAGGAAACGAAATAGGTTTCATAACTATGCATAAATTGAAAATATTAATTAATTATTAAGGTGGCGGTTAAATTCCATACAAAACCAGTCCTGGATGATGACAGAAGCATGTAAATGCTACATGATTAGTTAAGTAGGAATGGTTGTAAAACCATTTTTGAGCATTAAAAAATAACATATCTCTCTAGGCCGAGAAAAACGCATTAGAAAATCGCAGTCAAAAAGCACGAATATATATTACAAAGTTATGTACATGCTTTAAGAGACTGAAATTTTCTGTTTTTCAAGTCCTTTTAAGAATTCTTTCTCAGTGTTAATTTTGAGCATAGATACCGTCACGATGCCTCCCTAGTGAGAAAACCAAATTAGACCACTCTAGATAAGCCGTATTTGAACAATGCGTTCACTGGATGTACACAAGTGGATATGCAGCAGACCTCACATACGAGGACATTTCAATTAAACAAGTTATCGGTAATGATAACCAAAATCACCATTAAGTCACGATATATAAAATAAAAGTAGGTCAAAGAATCAGAAAGGCACAAACTAAACGTGAACAAATGAAATAACCCTATACACCGTAAATGCTAATCATACATTCATCTGCAGTCGATAGGGAAACATACCAAATTTAGGTTGGTAAATGCTTTGTTCAAAACGGAAAATAACTGGGTGCATAAAATTATGTAATCTAGAATATGCACATTAAACTCTTTTAAAGCACGCATTTCGATCATTCCTGAATTAATAAATATTTCAGAAATCGCATGCGCCAGGTCATAGCGGAAACCATAAATAACCATATTATTATTTATGATAAATATAAACTACCAAAACAGCGAAAACAACTATGAATACTAATGTGAATGTTTGAGAGGTTTTTAAGAAAAACGGCCAATCAAATGGTACCAAAAACTGAGACATAGAAAAGGCATAATAATCATGCCAGAGTATGGAAAAAAGCCACTTAGACAACAAAAACACTTCTGTAAGAATTACTTTCACAACGTGTCTTAGATGAAAGTAAGACAATCTGATAGAATTGACATTTCATGATTCTATATCCACTCTAATTACTGCGTATACACATAGAAGAAACTTCAACGGCTTAACAATTTTCGGCTTTGAAACAAGTCAAAGGAAAAAGATTCCAAAATGTTACTCCAATGACGTTTAATTTTACCTTAGAACTGAGAATTTCCGCCTTCTTGGCTTCTAGTAAAATTGCTGGGACACCTCCGGGTGTATTCATTGCGGACAGGAGCAGATCCCATAGTTCTCCAACGAATATCCGTGCGTTTTTGCTTCCCAGAAAGGCACTTAAGTTGATTTGAATTTCCTTAGGATCCGGGGACTAGACAGAACATAAAAAGGAAGAAAAGATGTTGAGGTGAAGGACAAAGAAAGTTGGATACGTTAGTATCGGTGGCCTAAAAAATAGTGGGTACTACGTCATAATTTGATACCAGTAGATACACTGTAGCAGGTTCAAACTGCGAGCCATCGCTCCAATACACTTAAGTTGATAGAAGGCCATGGTAACACCTGAAATACCAATCAGAACTTATAAGACAAATGCTTATTTGTTATTGGGATATCAAATCATGCGGTACTCTAACCAACCTGTTTATTTAACTAATACATTTGCAATCAAGTGTTGTATAAACTCGATAAGCAAGTCAAATATATGAGTACTAAACCGGGTTTAAAACTACCTGTTCAGCAAGCATGTTAACCACGAAATCGCAGACAATGTCATCGTCGAATGAGAGTAGCTCTGTGATGCGCTTGACTATCCAAGGTTTGATTGAATCAACATTTATCCTTGAGGTATCAACCTAGACGAAAGGAAATGTATGAAATTTTATAATTACCTTCTCGCTTAAATTTTCACCAAACTTCATGCTCTTCAGAAGCTTCTTCTTTTTATCAGCGAATCTGGAGTCTTGTTCCGTATTTGTACCCTAATAAATATTTAATAAACCGAAGAAATTTGAGACTACCTTAAAAAACCCCGCGTCAGTCATCTTTCTTTGCAAAATGACACAACCGACGCCGCCAGATAGAAAGATTACTTAAAACAATTTTAGTAAGAAACTTATTATCAACCATTATGTAAACTTGTAAATAATATTTGAATAAATTTATATATTATGCTACTTTATATTTTATATATCACTCAGTTTCAGATGTTGCATAAAATTTTTAACTGTGATAAGAAAATTTGCGTACCGATTTCGACGTAGAACATAATATGAAATCAGACTAATATAAATAGTATCTGTTTAAATTCGCAACTTTCTTCTTAAATAAAGAATTATATCAATGTTAACAACTATAAATAACATTTTTAAAATATGTAGTCACCGCAGTTTGCCTTTTTAATTCTCTTACTCCGTGATATATTGTGAAAATACACTAATTTAATAATTAGACTGCGATAAAATTGATATGAAACTACGCAAAACTTATATCACAGACAAAATAATTTTTGTTAAATGCACAAACTAATGTTTGCAATCTTCTTCATTTTCCTTTAACTTTCTTATTTTTTAAGCAAATATGTTTGGTATTCCTTGCAATAAGTTTAAAGATAATAAATTTATATTAACTTAAGATCGTTAGCGCTCAACCTTAGATGATTAAAAGTTAATCCATAGTGGTTTAAATGTAAAGACTTACAAGAGTCCGCAATCAGTTTTTTACATTGTTATATAAGTTTAGAAAACGAGTAGTTCTAATAACACACTCAACTTGTATAAAATAAATATGCTTCATTAGGAATTAGAAAAATAGGCCAATAGAGCAATACATATCATTAAGACGTTTTATTAATTCTATATGTAACAAATCTATGAATAAATGCTTATTATGATAGTTGCATATTTATGATATGCTATAGTCAGCAGATGTTTATCATTATCTAGAGATTAGAAATGATTTACTTGCGATAAGCTCTTCACTACAATATCCACAGGTGGTCCCATTGTGTATTTGTGTGTTTGCATATAGATATCTAAACAGGTGTCTATCATCACGCCGAAATTCCAACAACGAGACATGACTGACATCCAACGAAGAAGCGTTTTGTAAATAAACCTAATTTGCTTATTAATAAATTGCGGGTGGCTTGTCTGCCCGGCAACATGAGTGACTTGACTTATTCCATCTATTCGATCGATAGACTCCCTCAACATTATTACACTTATATGTAACACGCCCGTTCGTAGATTTAATTACTGGTCCGTCTTTGTCGTGAGATCGACCGGAAGCCGAGGGAAATGTCATCGAGTCCTGCTGGTACACGAGGGATAATATCTTGATCGTTTCTTTTGAGTCGCTGCACTACATCGGGGATCACAAGCTGTTCGGGAATTAGGGAATTATAAGTTATAGAAAACAAAAAATTAGTAGCATCAAGACTATTTAAAGAATGATGGCTTTCACAATTCAACAAACCAAACTCTCCTGACCTGAGTTGTTTGTAATCGCGAAGTCCAGTTTCCTTTCCATTCTCCACGTCCTAGATATCGCCATCATGTGGTTTGGTGATTATGGCAACTATCCATTGGTGATTTAAATTATGATTGAGGGCGAACACAAGATCGCTTACACTATATGCGCCCATCGGGTCACACTTTGTTGGAACACAAAGTTGTTTTGATAACAGCATCTCTTTACGCACTGTCCTTAAATCTTGATGCTATAGCGTAACCAACTAGGAGTTTTGATAGTAATCTCGTAGAGCCAACAATCTAGAAAACTCGGTAGTATAGCAACTTAACACAGAAGCTAATAACCCACGGCAGATCACAAGACACGTTATAGTCAACACGTCAACACGAGTGTATTACTGAAACTACCTCTTAATCCGTATTGGATTAAACAAACGAGTACAATTATCAAGGGTCTTTTATCAGTGGGAAAATAAAGAAAGAAATTACATTTTTATTCATAGAAGAAATATTGGGAATGGGGGAAAATAATTATCATTTCTTCTAACACTTGACCTCTAAATTCTTCTGTTGGGGCGAATTGTCCTATCACAGCGAGAGATCCCCTCAGCTGAATAGTCGATTAATCGGAGCAAGACTAGGCAAAATGTAGATTCAAACTGTGTACATGGGTCCGTAACAAGCGTTTCTGGTACACCACGGGTATATGGAAAATAAAGATAGCTGATTTGCTTGTTGTTGGCGAGAGTAAAGTAACATCCGATCATTTCAAATGTGAATTTAACACATGAGCTGAAAAGTACCCGGCCTAATAAAGAAAACACAGTTTTTTTGGTTCAAAATTAGCTTTATTCATCAACGTAATCTCCATCAAGAGCAACGCAATCATTCGTGCCAAATTTCTTACCGGCGAGCATTTTTTCAGGTCTGAGAACAGCCAGTAGTCTCTGGGAACCAAATCTGACGAATACGGTGGATGTGGGAGCAATCCGAAGTTCAATTCATGTAGTTTTGCCATTGTTTTGATTGACTTTTTTCTTTGCCAATGCGGTCGTTTCTTTGCAATTTCGGCCTTCAAACGCCCAATAACGCTAATATAATATTCACTGTTAGTGGTATTTCCTTCCTCAAGATAGTCGATGAATATTACATCACGCACATCCCAAAATGCCGAGGCCATAACCTTTCCAGCCGATTGTTGTGCTTTCGGGCGCTATGCACGAGGTTCACCAGTTGCTGTCCACTCAGATGACGATTCCTGAGTGAAGTGATGAATCCATGTTTCATCCATTTTCACATATCGACGCGAAAATTCCCGTTTGTTTGTTACGTTTAAACATGGCCAAA
>CAADRB010000016.1:158544-290676 GCA_900708905.1 Hymenolepis diminuta | reverse complement strand
CTCATAGTCAAATTTTCATGCAGTACAAAGCCAACACCTTCTTTTCATATCTTTACATTGTCAGCTAACTCACGCATGACAAGATCGAAGACCAAGAATGAAAATGAGACATCTGAATTGGTTTTCTTGGAGAGAATCAAATCGGAAACTAATGTAAAGTCGGTTCACGATATCTATATGATATTGTCAACCTATGGTTAAGTTGAAGAGAGAACTGTTGTCACCAACGACGAAGCTAACTTATTAATCATCTTTTCGTAAGATAAATCGACAGAACCCATCGGTTGAAAGTAGGACGAACATAGGTAATAATCGCTTCTGTTAAATTCACAAAGTAGTATGGCAATTCGAGTGGCGTGGGAGAGATCTGGCATGACGTTCTAATAAACATCCCGGTGTTGAGTATACCACGTTGCAAAAGTTTCATCTATATTAGGATTACGATGAAATATACCTACATTTTTTACGTAGTCTTTGGAATCCTTCGTAGACATTGAGAAATTCATCTGGGTGAAGATATTTCCCACGACTGAAGAGATTCGAATTTCCATATACGCGATATTTTATAACTGCATCGCCAAACTGCTATAATCTGCTCTTCTCCGTAGGATACCGTAACTGACACATTCCGTAAGACGTCGTACTAGCTACAAACACGACCCGACAACACCATGATACAAAACGATGCAAACCACTATATCAGCACAAGACACACGTTTTCGTATCAATAGGTCTATTTATGTTATGCGCCATTTACAACCGTAATGTAAATAAATTCGTTCGAATAAAAGGGAATTAAAAGGTGGCAAATAAAGTATCTTATGTATAAGAATTATTTTTGAGAAAATATTATTTTCTCGTATGTAATAGCAATCAATCTGGAAAACCCGATAACGCATCAACTTAATACAGATGCCACTAACCCACAGCACAGCACAAGGCACGCCATGATGAACACGATATTAATGAAACGGAAACTCCATCGATATCAACTTAAACAAATAGGCATAATTACAATGTGCCTTTTATCAGTGGGGAAATTAAGAAGAAAATTATATTTTCATTTAGAGAGAAATATTCGAAGCTCGGGAAATAATAATTTTTTTTCTAGCATCTCCCTTCCCAGGCAATTCATCCGTAGGTCATCGAAGACGGAAGGACCTAAAGACGCGAAGGCTTCATCAACCCTCAACCTGAGGTCTAGGTGGAGAACATGGATAAAATTAAACTTATCAAGTAATGAATACAAAGAAAGATAACGCTTATCAATAGTGATTTCCGCCAATCCTCATCGAAGTTCATTATGATGGTGGATCCACGTATCCTTATAAAACTCAACATCGTTAATCACCCTCCAATTCTGATTTCCGATTATCGCAGTTGTCCACTGGCGATCCGGTCAATAATCACGAGCGTAAACTGATATGCTAACAGCAAAACCGCCCTTCTGACTGCATCTCCTCCTGTCCGACAGAATTATCTTAAGCAGCATCGCTTCATGCATTGTTCACATCTTTCGATCTATTAAAACTTCGACGGGGATTATTTTCCAAACGCAGGATACGAAGTTGATCTATATCCCAGAAAGAAATTCTGCATTTTCATTTCCATAGATCCCTCTCCTTCGTCTTTCGGAAGGCCTATCTACGAATCTTTCTGCCCGTCCATTTAACTGAGGATGGCACGGAGAGGTTCTGATGTGTTCGACTGATTGTAGCCTGAATAATTTCTTAAGGTCGAGATACGTAAATTGTGTCCCGTTATCCGAAACCAGGGTCTTGGGCAATCCGTGTATCAAAAAGATTTGATCCAGTGCTCCGATTGTTGAGCCGCTAGTCCCCAAGGTCAAAGGTACCACTTGTGGTCATTTTGAATATGAATCAACAACAACTAAATAGGTAAAACCACTTACCACGTCCTCAAAGTCGATGAGTATCCTGACCCATGGGGTTTCCGTTTGTGGCCATGGTAGGTGATCTTGACGAAACCGCTTCTTTGGAACTTGCTGGCATTAGTTACATTGGCACATGAGATATTCGATATCCTTGTCCATGTCTGAACAGTAAGCGTATCCTCTGGCTATGGATTTTATCGGGCTTATTCCGGAATGGTTTGACTAAACTGTGGCAGGACAAAATTTCTAAGGACGAAAGGAACAACCACTTTATTCAAAAAATTTAACAGGAATCAATTATCGTTATTGAACCTCGCCGACAGTATAGCTCAAGTAAGTCGTCTTTTTATGGAAATTCAAGTCACTTGGGCTGGATAAACTTTAACACTTGGTGTGGATCGCATCTCTCGCCATTTCCCTTTGAATGTCTTCTGCCAATAGCGGTGTGTTTCAAATTGAATTCGCCAACCAAAACAAATGCAACCACTGTTCTTTCGTTTTGTACTCAGTGATTTTCGGTGATGCGAGAAAGACCATCAGTTTAGACTAAATTCTCCGGCTTTTGGTACCTGATATCGTAGTCATAACCCATTAATATGAGTGCTCATCGTTGATGACGATTTAACGAATACCCTGGACATTTAGTTCTTCTGATAAATATTGACAACAACGACTTGTGGTTCATTTGGTGTGTAAATTGCCTGCCGTATATATATATATATATATACTCATAGATTTTTTTACTTCTTATTGTATTGACCCATGCTTCCTTTCCGATTTGCTCTCAGTCCTTCTCTGCCTGAGCTGGAGTAGGAGAGATATATGCGATCTCTTTTTCCGAACCATTCCAAAAAATGCGTGAGATGACTGCTCCAATCCTGTAACCAGGCGCGTCAGCTGCGAGGACCATAGGCAACCTAGGATCATAGTGAATCAGCAGCAGGTCCTAATCTATTATCGATTTTAGCTTTTTGAAGGGCTCTTCGTATGCAGATGGACATTTTCATGTGGAGGAGTTAATTAAAGGGAGCTTTATGTTCATGTAAAGAAGGTAAGAGGGAATTATAGTAAGATATTAAGCCAAGAATAGAACGAAGCAAACGTAGAGTTGCTGAAGCGGGTATCTTGGCAATAACGCGAGTTTTATCGAGATCAGGACGGCGGTTGGTTGAAATAAAAATGAAACTAAGTTATATAACGGAGGTTAGGAAGAACCGGCATTTATTATTACTATTATGGAAGGACTATCGAAAACGGATGAAAATAACTATTACCTCTCCTGGTAAAGGATTAAGAGAGTCAATATTTATCCTATTCTTAAATTTCGTTAAATGTACGTCTTTCAGAATTAAGTAAGGTTAATTTATCATTTCAGTTTCAGAGGTTCCTAAAACTTCAATATAGAGAAAACTGAATTAGTCCTCTTTGCAAGTATGCACAAATATTGTTAAAACTTCAAATATATAATCAAGCGCCAAACAAAATTTACATGTTATTAGCTCATTTAAATAAAATTTAAAACAAAAATAAAACTAAGTGAAAACGATAATTTTATTTAGATGAAGCACAGTGTTAGGTAGCTTTAAATCTTTAAATAGGGTAAGCTCCAAAAATTTACTATATTTCCGCCTACGTCTACTTTCAGACACCATAGAAACCAATGAATGTGGTCTTGAAGCAAGTTTTGAACTTTTGCGATTGTTCTTTTATATAACATCATTAGCGCATTAAATGAACGACAATTTTCAGGATTTTGAAATGCGATAATTAATTTTTGACTCGGAGACATGGATACGGATATTATTTTTATCAAATCAAATGCGACAGCATCAAAATCTACGATAAGCATTAATGTTGGCCAGTGCCTAATTCGCTTCATTAAATGGACACCATCAACGGGAAAAGGTTCCTCTGTGTAGTTAAATGTTTCAAAGCATTTTAAAATTTGTCTGCAGAGTTGGCTTTTCTTTTCTCCCATTTGCTTTTCCTCGCTTGTTTTCTGTTTAGATTCCTCATTAGTTGCATCAAATATTACAATATTTGTGATGTAATTCTTCATAAGTTGAAAGGAAAAAAATGGCAATTCATGACAGCTGAAATATTTTAAATGCGCAGATAATCCACCGAGATCCAACAGCTTTAAATCTTCGGTATAAACACTGGTGAAAAAATTATCGATCCATGACTGACTAGAGAAATATAGTCTAAATAGTTTCTCCCAATTTTTACATTGGTTCTTTGAGGGAATTTTATTGTAGATACTTAGGAGCAGAGAGGGTGGGAGATCAGTGAGACTCTTTCTCTCCAAGTCAACCGGGTGTTCACTCATTGATACGACCGGTGTGAAATAATAATTTTAGTGTATTACTGAGCACAAATCAGAACTATTTTCTCTCAGATATCAAGTCACATGTAAAATAGTATTTAAATAAGACTTATAAGTGTTTATATAAATTTTAAATCACGCAGTTTTAATTTTTAAACAACTTATGAATTAACCATTGCTAAAGTAAAGCTTAAAAATTTAAAAGCCCAAGATTTGAGATTAATATTCGTGATTATAGATATGAATTCGAAATAAACGCCTTTATTTGGTGACTAAATTTATTTCAATACTTCGGAACGATACACACTAGGTGAGTATATATTCAATTTACAATTACAATTATAATTTTATTTTAAAAATGACCTCTATGAAGATATATCAGCATAAATATGTTTATCGATTTTGTTTAAAATGTCTTCTTTCAGGGATTTGATATTATTAATCAAAACATTATTAATTATTATTATTATTAAAAACAAACATTAAATTCACATAGAGATTATAATAGCTTTTAAGGTGATAATAATAGATGCTAAGGTTACCTTATAATCTTGATTCAAGGTGAGTGAGAGATTTCTCTTCAGCTTAACAAATAAATGGCAGTATAAAAATGAGATTTGTTTTTAAAAACTGAAAACATGAATACCATTTATTTGATTATCAAATGAAATATTCATGTTCGTTTAACTCCCATGCCCATTCAGAGATTCATTTTTGAACGTTTATCTTATACAGAGGGGAAGCCTCTGATGAAAAATTCAAACCCTACTAAGTCCTTTCCCCTTTTATTAGTCCGGCTTAACCCGTGCGTCCGGCCATCTCGCTCGCCGTGTGTAGTGATGAGTAGCGTACGGATGTTTGCTTATTAATATCGTATCTGTTTATTTTAAAAAGCAGACATTTCGTAGCTATCGCTGCCTTTTAATAGTTAAATATGGAAAGGGAAGAACGATTTGGTCCATGCAACTCGGGATTTGACTTCTCAGCTCTTCCAGAATTAATCCGAGAAGAATCATATCAAATCTGATGTCAGTGTTGAAAATGACATCCTGATATGTGGAGCTTCAGCTGCTCATGTTTTAGCAAGACTTTAAGCAACCCGACATTGATCACTGGAAGTCCTTCTGTGCAATTTATACTATAATCAGAAAAAGCTTTCATGAATCTATGACCTCGAGTTTTGCATGATAGTTCTCCGTAGTCAATTAATTGACACGAACATTTCGATTTATACCTAATAATCTCAATTTAAGCTCGAAAATCGTTCCCAAAGTTCAAATTCTGACGATAATTTCAAAGTAAATATGCAAATAAATGCTTAAAAATCTTTAATAAGTAAAAAGCTCAATTCTATATTTATCATGAAGGTAATAAATGTATAAAATACAAAATTTACTCATTCTTGAGATATGTATGTGTGACAACAAACGACTGTCAAAGTGTCAAATGGTAAGGGGTAAAATGAATGAAATTTCATGGAAAGAAGTAATCGATCAGACTAAAAAGTGAAACCGCAACTTCAAAAGACTTACTCCATCTGTATCCTGAAATCAGATTGCTTTCTTTTTTAACAGATATAGTTCTTATAATCATGTTCTGATTCTCCATATTTCGAATTGTACTTATTGAGCGGTTAATCATTCCGTCCTGATAAAGTAGTCACTGCTATGTAAAGAGTTATTTATTATTAATGTACTTTCTTCATTCCCATTTACAAGGGACCAAACCAAGAATTTTCGAATACTATTAACTTACTTTTCTTTATTTGGCAATACTAGATTTAAAACTAATTGTAATAATTAACTTAATTTAGGGAATTCATAAACAAATTTTAATTTGTACCCTATTTACTTCTGTGCGCTAGTGGGCAAAATCAAAGGTGTTGGGTTTGATACCCATCTATGCATATCCATTAAATCGGAATGGCCAATCGCCAAGATTAAGTCAGACTAACCGGATTGACTGAATTCAGGATTCTTACCATGCTGGCTTCAAAAGGCTACTCCTCTACCCATGATGAATGCGCGAAGTGTCTTCTTCAGCAAACTTGGGAATAATTAGACGATGATAAAGTTCAATTATTTTACCATACAACCTTGAAAGGTTCGCTTGAAGAAAATTTTTCAGTACCGCTAGTTGAAAATAGAATTTATAAGAAGAAACAACACAGAAAATAAGAAAACCTCACTTCACAGCTAAAATACACATATTCATATCATTAGTTATTCCCTCTAATAAAAACAAGTTATAAAATGAATTGCACATAAGGCAGCATGTCACTAAAGTATGAGGTCAAAATACATTTGTTGGAAAAAAGTGAGTAGTTTTTATCCAATTAAAACAAAATTTATAATTCATTGTTAATTAATCTTAGAATTACCATAGTTGTTAAAATGTGCTAAACTGGAGGATTGTTATTCCGAATAACTCTTCATTAATGGTAACCATTGCGGTAATTTCGTATTATTATTGAACTTAAGGTTTTGGAGGTTAGTAAGGTTGTAATAACAATAAAATATCTTTAAAATTATTTAAATCGCTGAAGAAGCGAAATAAATTAAATTCATGGGATTTGAAAGTTATTTTTTGGCCCTTCACAGCTATTTAATGGCTCATTTCTTAACTGTTTATGCATTTGAAAATTTTCACATGTTTAAGAAGGTAAGACATTTTAATTCGCGAAATTTTCGAGCGAACTGTCACAAGGACGTGATTTTAGCTTTACCAATCATCTATTTATGTTTTATTCTAAGGATAGTAAAAAGTAAGAAATCCTGCAATTAGAACTATTTTAAGAACTTATAATCGTCCTAAAGGCCATTGGGAAACTACAGACTTTCTCAAACCAAGAGTCAAAGAGCTGAAATTGATCTCAAGCATATTGGACGGGGAATGAGAGATGAATCGGGAAAAAGAGGGAAGAAGAATCAGGAATTGGAAGAGCAGGGAAAGGGGGTTATGATAAAGAGGCAAAATTACCTCACTGTAAACGCCAAGCTCGTTCATAATCAAACAGCCCCGTCAGTGCCAATACGGAAAGACATATATCAGAGCGCAGAATGTGCACCAAAGGGGAAGTTAGATATAAAAAGTCAGTAGTAATAATTAACATAGTTGTGTTAATATTTTTCATTTTTTGAATGTATATTATTTTATCACATAATTTATTGCACTCATTATACTTATTTACTATTAATTGTAATGTCCAAATATTTTATTGAATGTTAAATTTATATAAGGGGGCGAATTTGGGTAGTTAGTGATAAAAAGTTAATTGCCTCCTTAATAGAACTATTAAAATGCAGGTTTTCAACTTATCTGACGTCAGCAGATGTATAATTTCCTTATCAGCCAAGCCTGCATTTAACAGTTATAAGGATTGTGAAAACGAGAAGCACTATTTAATTTTTTTCTTTGATTTCCAAAATGTAAAATAATTTTCCCTTTAATTTCTTAAAAAATGTACCGCATTTGCATTTGAACAGTATTCTTAAAAGTTAATAGTTGCCGGTAACTGAGAGCTCCGGACCTTACAAAAGACGTCGTCTCTACTAAATATCCTTGAACCTGTAGTGGCAGGGTCACCAGTTTGTTTAGGCATAGTCACCAGTATGTAGCGGCAGATGGCTGACAGTAAATGAAAGAAAAAGAACACCAAGGATTGCGTAGACCAGGTTGTATTGAATAAACATCAGTACAGAGTCTCAAGGGAAAATAGAGAATTGGAGGAGAAGGATTGAGCAACGGGAGATGCGTTGGACGAGCTAGGGTCCCCTGTGTCCGTGTGTGTCTAATGGAAGGCTATTTATTATCGACACTTTGGGTGAGGACACGCATAAGGATATAATTGTACGCGTGCTTTAATTGGTCGGGACGATTGTAGGAAAAGGAAGGGCCACTGCAGACAAGACTGGCTAATATCAGGGCCGACTAAGCGGTGTCTGCTACTATCGTCCGAGGTATGCTTACCTTTTCTGATCGATGAGAAATAGGCCAGTTGAGAACACACGATGTTTGTCTATGGAGTGCTTGGGTCACAAGAAAAGTTAAAAGTTTGCAAACATTACTATAAAGGCAAGATAATTAAATTTAGTGATGATTAGAGAGTATGTAAGGTAAATATTATGGAGAAGAAAGATTCATCCTTCAAACCAAATAAGTTAATCTTTCTGAATTTACGATATATGCTTCATACAGATAATGCAAAGCACGCCAGTGCGCAGTATCCAAAGGTGAAGCCAGTACAGTTAAGAAACAGTATTTCGATAATTAGTAGTGACTATGCGTTTTATGAGATCTTAAACCATCTAATTATCGTTCGCGAAAGAAGGCGTTTGAAGAAGGTCATGGTTGAAAAACACGATAAATGTTTGATTGCAACTACACTGTTCGACTCAATTAATCATAGCAGCATTCTCACACATGCTGAAAATATTTAATCGTGGATTTGCATTAATTTTTAAATCCATTTAAATACTAATGGCGTTTAATGACATTTGGGTTAGTGACGGATTTTCATTGATAAGTAATATCGGGAAATAAGCGGATAGTTGTTTTGTCAAAAGGCAGTTCTTTCATCAGGTAGTCTTTATTAATGTCCTCCATTACTCGGATTATTGTTTCCATGAAAGATGAGGATTTGGTGTTATGGAGATGCCTAAGAACCTCCTTTTCAATCATGTTCCGCCCCAGCCCCACACGTAATAACCCTAAGAACTAAGATCTGGTGAGTAGTTAGGTCATAGATTTGGTGTGGTGGGGCGTGACATGTTGATGAAAATTCTTGGCCACCCATCCTATCCTAGATTTTGAGAACTTCATGGGATGGAAATGAATCTTGTTAGAAAATATGGGGGTGTCTTCCATTCGCCACACTGTCTATCCAAGGTGGCTTAACAATAATTTGAAGAGTTTCGACATAGGCATCTGCATCTGCATTGACTCTATGGTCTTGTGAAAAAATGTGAGGGGTCATGGTGTGCCCCTCCCTCGATGTTAACAACACTGAAAACCATCACGGTTGTTGGAAACTTCGCGTGCATGCACAACAGTTGGAATTTCAGTGAGGTCCGTTCGCACATAGCCTGCCATCTATGATTTCTTCAATTGACTCTTTCATCCTGGTGGAAGTTGTCTTTGTTGGAAAAAACAAGAGACACTCCTCTTCTTTTGGGTGGTTCAATTTGTTCAAGAGTGATTTTGCACGCATTAAACCATTCTCTTGAGTTATTTTTGTCGATATAAACTAATCCCGCCTATGAATTTGTGAGATTTATATCCGAGATCTTGATGAAGAAAATCCCTTATATTACTGTTCCTTCAGACACTCGAGAATCTGTGGCAAGTTGTCGTCTATTGACTTTCCAGAATTTTCGTCCATCTTTGCGTGCACTCTTCTCACAAACTCAGGCGTTGTGAGTGGGCCAGAGCGTTGGAAATGCTGTTTTCTCTCGAGCTCGTGACCAATTCATCTCCATTCTTCTCATTCAGCTCCTTTCTAACTTTGCAAACATAAGATCTACTGACTTTTTGAAATCTCCTCATTTTAAATTGCCGTGTTTCGCTTTGATGGACACAGTTAGAGTTACAGAGTGTCTTTTCATTTCATGAGTTATAGTAGTATCTACTATGAGATCTTCTGATGTGAAAAGACATGAATTATCATAGATTCTGCTTAAATTACAAAAATATAAGTGCTCCCTGGTATATAAGGTATCCAGATACCTTACGCACCCCGGTTTTTTAAGCTTACATTCCAGATTTTACCTATGTTGGTATGTGCTTTTCGTAGGCTGCTTTATGTGTATTTGCATTAATCGTGCAACAAACAATAAATGCATTTAAATTACTTGTTTGCGGAATACTAATTCAAGATCAATGGAGAAATTCTGCCTTTGGTAGCAAATTTTTCTTTCCATATTCAATACAGCACTTGAATTTTTGGTACTTTGAATCCATGCATTTAAGGTAAACCGAATCAGCTATTATTCAAAATAGAGGAGTCTTAGATTTCAAAATGATATAAAGATTAGGGCTTATAAGGTAGTGAGAAATAAAGAGGTAGAGATAAAGACAGAACCGTAATAGTACAGGAGTGTATGTGTATGTGAGTGGTAGATACTAAGACAGTTCACATGACTCACTTGAACAAGGATGCGCGTGAGGGTGAGTGCAGGTGTACTTTTAAATGAAACGGGACAGTTGAAGAGAGAAATGAGAATAAATGATTTTAGACATGAACCCTTGTAATTTGAGTTGTAGGGGCATAAAGGCGAAAAGTTATCCTATTTTCGTAGAGAATGTGATTTTAGAATAATATTGTGAAACGCATAGGGGGGTCGTTATTCAATGTAAATAACATGAATTACGCTATACTGCACACGGCTCAGATTGAACCATAAGAAGCTTTTTCTTTAATGATGAAAACTTGTGTTTCCCCTCTTCTTTGACTGAAAGACAAGTATCACAGTGTTAATGCACAAGCCTGACAAGCCATTGATCAGTTGGACAATACTCATTGGCGTACACCAAATGCCATGAACAACCATCAGCACTGAATAATCATGGTAAATGTGATTTTCTCAACTTAGAGGCTCTAGGATACGATTACTAACACTTTTTTAAAATTAGTCTTATAGTTAGCTTGAGATGTTTGAATTCGAAAAATTAATTCTAGTGCTTGGTATTTAATGAATTTCAACGTTTTTTCCACCATTTTTGCCGTGTTAATTTATGCTAACACATTGCACATTAAACTGATCTCCCAAAAATTAAAAAACTGTTTACATTCCAAAATTTTATCACTAATTTGAATTCAAAATGCAGAATCCGGGACTGCTATCCGAATTTCCACACATTTTCCAAGCTCTTTTTTATTCATTCAATGAGGTTTTTCAACTTATGTATAATAACAATGCATTATTATTTCGTTCAATCAAAGGAATGCTAAGCTATACAATAAAAATTAATATTTCGGGAAGTTAATAGTTAAAATGACTAGCAGGTTTGAGATGAGTTATCCTCTTCAGAGATCAACAGCATTCGCTTTTTATACAATCGGATTATTCTTCGGCCATATGAACTAAGGTATTGTAGCTAAGTTACTTTATTTAGCACTGTAGTAATGTTATTCGAAATATCTTGGCTGAAATTAGGTCGGAGGCTGTCTAGTTCAATGGTACAAATCAGTCCTGGTTTATATGCTGATTATATTTTATGCATTCTTCATTTTTGGAGCCCCCTTTTAAGAAACATCTTCAGTACAAAAGAAAATTTATTATCTTATTTGAACCTGAGATAAATCTCTTTGATTTTTGACATATTTTTTGCGAAATATGTAGAATTTGTTTGTTTACATACAATGGGACTAAGTCATTATATTTGTATTATATGCATTGATATATGAATATGTGAAGAAAAATTTACTAACATTTTACAGGCTTACAAGCTTAAAGTAAAGATTTCTTTGATGATAATCAATAAAATTAATTTCTTTTTAACAAAAATATATTTACTAGAGTTTATTGAAGGATTTTTTAGAAGCATAAAAATACCTGTGCTGATATCTTATTTTTAGAAATTACTTCAAACATATTTTACTAGTACCGCATTTTGTAAATATGTTCAAATTAAGAATTAATTCTATGTAATTATATATAGTATGGAGATATAGAATTTCATCTCAATAAATTAAAGCAGGTTCATCAACAGATTTAAGGTCAAATATTTTATAAAAATCGAAGAAATTTAATACATAGTATTTCAATTTTTCACGATATCCTCCACTTGATATTGATTTAAGTAACATTTTATTATTGCCACGGTAATACAAAAAGTTGACCGTTTGTAATTGTGGAAAGCAGTCAAAATCCAATAACAGAAAATCCAATAAACGATAAAGAGGAGGGAATCAGAATGATGCTGAGAGCAAAGTCCCAGCATCAAAAGGCCTTGTCCCGTCTGATTTTTGGATTTAGGTCGTATAGTATCAATAAAATAGGTACCTCACATTCCAAAATTAATATCTTATCAGTCCCCTCGGTTGCAAAAAATACTTGCCTACAATTTTCAGTGCTTTTTGATCGATTTTCCAATCTAGATTTTCCGTTCTTGCTACGGTACTTCATTTTTTCTTTCAACTGATAAGAAAGGAGAATGAATTTATATAATACTTTACAATTTACAGTTTTGATATAAGAGCGATGCGGCAGGCAATTTATATATAAATATACCTATATATATTATATAATTTTTGTGGTGTATTTCTGCACATAATTGATTCTTGAAAGTTGATCTACAAAATGTTTAGATGTCTTTCTGTATCATTTTTAAGATCTAAAATATAAAATGGCTCTTCCTTAATTAAAGGTCAGTGGATTCTCAGTTATGTATTTACACTCGTTGACGTTAATTGCTTTTCCGGAATCGATTCAGAAAATTCAGCAGCTTTGCATTTCTTAAAACATTCATATCAACTCGAAGGATATCTAGAAAAAGAAAAAAATCAACTGCATCATTTTTAAGGTGTTGTTCACATCAAGTCCTCTCTCGATTGCTTCCGTGGGACTTTAAATTTGTTTATCATCCACTCCGTGACTATCAGATTATTTAATTTCAGTTTTATTGCAAGAATGATTTCTAAAGCCTCAGCCTTTTTTCATGAGCATTCGCTGCGTAAGTATTTAGATGTCAAGTTTAAAACCATAAGAAAAGATTCACTTGAACGAAGGTCTACCGAGAATTAAAAAGAAAAAAATCGTTTTTCGTAATCTCGTCATCCGATAAAGCATGTCTTTGTTAAATCAGTTTTCGAGCAAATTAATTTTGAAATTACGATTTTAAAACTGCTCCCAATTTTTTCTGGATTTCGGTTCCTATTACGTCAAAGCATTATAAAATTTCTTCTGCGTATTTAAATTAAGACTAGATTTTATTTTAGTAACAGTTAATACCTCTGCCACATTTCGCTTCATAGCGGAGGGTTACTTATGATCAGGGTTAGTAGTAACATGAGTGTATGCAAATAAAAATCCAACCTGTTTAAAGCAAACTTTAGAAATTTGACCGATTCACAGGAATCGTTTGGAGGTTTTGAGCGGTTTTAATGTGCTTTCAGATGTTTTGCGTTAAATAAAGCTTGAAAATAATCGCCGCCGACAAATATTTGTCGCTTGCAAACTTCCAAATATACAAAACACCTTATAATTTAAAAAATATTAAAGCATAAATTTAGATTTTAATCAAAGTTTCCTATCCTACATTTTAATTTTAAGTATGCAAAATCTCAATATTAATTGAGTTTTCGAATTTTATTTCAATAATTTTAAAAGTGATATTAATTAATTTTAAAAATTTTAGTCTATTTTACCCTCATTTTAAATTGTCAACTAACTTGTTGAACGTGAATTTAAAGTAAATTAATAATTTTTTATTTAAAATTCTTCACACTCATTTCTTAATTTTTATAAATTTCATAAACACACCTGAATAAATTGTCTTTTGTCCAACCTGAATTTTAGTTGTAATTTCATTTGTTTAAATTAACTAAACAATAAGCTAATTTTGAATGTGGGGCTATAAATTAAATGGCTGTTTGTAATAAATTCATTATGTCCATTAAATGAAATTTATAATTTTAACATCCTCTAATAAATTAGATTAATTCGATAATTTCTTAAATATAAAGTAGACTTTAGAATAAATAAAAAATTTTACTAAATACACTAAAATAGCGAAAATCTCATTGTTTACTCTCATAACCAAAAAATTTATTTATTTTAAAATGGATTTCAAAATGTTTCATTTTTATGGATTTAAAACCTCTATTATCAAATTTGCCGATATTTTCATATAAAATCAAAAAAGATTTTTCATTAATTTAATTTCATTTACCTATTTACAATTACAAATTCTTACGTATTGCTTATTGCATGCCATTTGAAAGTATTTAAAACTACTAACTCTATGAGCATCTATTAAGTGTTGTTTTTTACATAGTTTGAGCTGGCAACATGTCTGTAAAATTTCACCTTGTAATAGCTGAAAACAATAATTGAATTACTTGGATATATTTTAAAAATTCATGCTTTTAGTAATATAAAAGAAGCCCGAAAGAGAAAATTTAATTATAAGTTTTTGTACTCAGTTCTTTGAAATTTTGTTAAACTTTGGGTGTAATTTAAAAGGCAGATTGTAAGGCATGTGGTGTTGTTCACAAATTCCACTTCGGGTATAAGTATCTGCTAAAGAAAGCACATTGCCTACTGAATAGTATTTAAGTAAATATTTATGAGGAATAAAATTATGTTTGTCTGAAATGAAATTCATATCTTATTCATCATGGCCAAAACAATGAATGCATTTGCATCATATTATTTTCAACGATAAAAACGAAATTCGTGGTCTTTTTGAACATTTCTCAAAAATACAAATTCCTGCAAATTGATACTATTTTGCAATACTACTATTAAAATTATTATATTATAATAACTCAGAGCAATGCATTAAAAATTGTAAATTTTTCGTGTGTGAGGGCAACGAAGTTGAGTAAGCAATTTTTAACAAATAATAAATGGAAGGCGTCGAAAGGATTGGGTTCAAGATTTTCTTCTTAGTAAGCATTTCACTAATTCACCATCAAAACTTCACATTCTATAAATTTTGCCCTGAATTACTAATCAAGGTCATGTCCTAATTTATAGTGCTTTTGGCTCAATTATTTCATTAAGATAGTCAGCTTTTTCACTTTAATTCCGTTCTACTTTCAAAGATCAAACAATTTGTACGGTCTTATCCGAACTTCAGCAATTCGTATTCATAGCATAAATACTTCAGGGAAATGTGATGCAAAATAAATTCGTTGTTAATAATCGGGCAAACCCTATCTTGCAATTTAGCAGAACTATGACGTAGATCCAGCTCTTTCAAGCTGAAGGATTAGCAACTCGGATATTAATTAGAAATTCTAGACGGATCATTTGGCTTCATCTGTCTGTCCATGCATTTCGAAATCAAGAAAATTCAAAATCATTAAGCTTTGCCTAAGGAATTAATAATATCTCTAGTTTTACAATACAAAGCTTTCACTTTAGGTGACCGCTTAAACCGCAACGGCTAATTAGTTCCTAAAGAATCTCTTGTGAGCATTTTTTTAACTTTAAATCAAATGTCGAATGTCGAAATGATTAATACTTTCCTCTGTGGTGCAAGTACTTAGCAATATGGGACATATATCCTTTGTAAGAAATGCTAATTAAATTTCATTATTTTTTTATTAAATTGTTGTAATGCCGTAATTTTTGCAGTTGCAACAGTCTCAAAAGGCGGCTATTTAACAACTTTATTTGAAAATTTCAATTTACTAACTGAATAGCGAAAGAATTTTGACCTGATGGAGTCAGTACACATAACAATATTCATTTAAGAGTGGTCTTAACAAAGAAGGAATTTTGTCTTACGGTAGATAATAAAATAGCGTCTACTTAGCTATTGTTTAAACATTAGAAGCAAATTATGTACAATTTTTAAAGTGCTGGCTGCGAAATTTCACCATAGGAAATCTTGCCTCTCAAAAACAAAACGGCAGGTAAATCTCCAGATAATTCTTTGAGGAGTTTTTTAGAAAAAAGGCACTATTTTGTACTTAAGGCCCGAAAAAAGATATTTATAGGTACCTTGCTAAACGTATTGAGTTAAATGGCTCATTCTCACACTGTAGGTGAGCGAGGAGAAGGCACAATTAAGCTCTTGATGCGTACTGGAGAAATCTGCATTGAAAACTTTTCTATTCCGTTGTGGGTTTCTCGAGCATATACTCTGTGCCCTAGCAGAGAATAAAAAAAATTTATCAATCTGAAACATCATTTCAAATTAGTTTAGTGACAACTCAAAAGCAGCAATTACTACTTATTTTATTTTAATAATAATTGCCTATCAGATTTCGGGAATATCTTCACAAAAATTAAACTTTGGGGTAAGAAACGCAAGAAATTCTTGAAGGAGATAAAAGAGGGAAATAGAAAACAGCACATAGTAAGAGTAAAATATTCAAGTTATAATTTTAAGGATTAAGGTGACCGCTTTTCAAAATAGGTATACTTACTTTTCAGTCTCTTAAAGTTTATGTTTGGTACTGAAAGTAAACTGTTTAATCCATAAACTTACGGGTGAGACTTGGTCCATTTTATTCAATTACTTGTTGAGGTAATCAGAGATATATTCATAAAATAACCGAGCCATGTAGTTTTCCCTGCTTAATTTAACATTGTTTATTATATATCAGCTAGTATTTTTGGGAATGAAATTTATCAGCCTCAAGACTCGATTCTTATAAGTTTGAGATTGAATAAGATATCTGTAGTTTTTATGTGGAGTTTTTCTCTAGAACAAAATTAACTTTTTATAACTTAAATACAAATCTAGCACTAATCTATAACGATCATTTGTCGCTCGATACTGGCTCTAACGGCAATCAAGCACACCTCATGATCACATGCAGAAATTGCACATTTATAATTATATATTTCTATACTGTGTATGTAAACAGCTATTGCTCTTCAAAGCTTAATTAATCAGAATGTTGGAGGATATTCTGCTCACTGAATTAGTAGCCATTGCAGACCAATTTAATCATCATTCAAATGAATTGCTACATTACGAGAATTGCATTGACCGCCGTTTAACCTTATCCTCTAAAGGCAGTGAAAATATTAAATTCTTATTCTACCTCACCGTAAGTTGAACTTTTCAGCAAATTACAAATGTTTTAAATTTCAGCCGACTTATCCGTGTGGTGGAGGGAAGATGTACGTTTATCGCGACAGCGTCCGTCTTATCAGGCACCGGGTTCATTTTAAGAGCCTGTCTCAGATCATAGTGGTTATTATGGGTTTTCTTGCTGAGAGAAGTGGAAAACCAATGCCTTACTTTGCGTCCAAATTTAGCCCTAACACATTTGCAGAATATGTTAAAAATCACCCGGATATCCCCAGCATTGCTTTCATTTAAACTTTGTCAGCTATGATGACCTCCATTTTATTTCTTTTATTAAAAATGCAATTAAAGAATGTTGTGCAATTATGTCAAAAGTACGGACATTCAATGGCGGGAAAGCAAGACAGATGTATTATTGATAATCATGATGAGAAAGAAAGTGAAATAAATCAATGCGCAGCTGTTTTATTTATAGTTTCTTGTACTTTAATTTTAAAAATTAAAATTCTTTATCTCTTACATTCCTAACGAAAATTATGCTAATATTGTATAATCAGAGGCTATAAAGTTTAATTAAGTGTAGATGGAGTGAAAGTCGAAGAACAGCTAGTTTGTATTCGTTCCTAACTTTCGATACGTGTACATTTTTAATTTAGGCACTTTGAATAGTTTCTAAGGAGTTAGATATTAAGGACAGTAAGTGCAATTCTACAAATAGCAAGCAGCAAAAAGGGGATTGCGTGGTATTACAAGAGTGCTAAAATGTGGAGATTAGGAGGTGGCTGAAGGAACCGACCGTAAGAGTTGAAGATGAGAAAGCTAGAATTGGGTAAGGGAGAGGATTTACCTGAATTTTTATAGATAGTGTCAGAAGACTGTCGGGATAATTAAAAGCGGAAAAGAATTGACTATTAATGAGTTAAAAAAAGTGGAAATGGGTTAATTTTTAAAACAGTCGAAAAGAACATTAGAGAAACATGAGAATCAAACATCACACATTTGAAGAGCTGCCGGATTGAGGATCTGAAGATGAATATATTTATTTTTCAAAATGAAACAAAAGAAATCGAAACTTTAAAAGTTATGCAATTCACCAAAGTCAATTGAATCCCCTCAAACGGAAAATTCATCCATCCTCTGTCTCTCCGTCTTTAACGAACGCCATTTCTTCCAGTTCTGTCCATTCAAGAAGTTTGTAACTGTGAAGGAAACAAATTTTTTAATCAAAATCCTTCAAACGTGAAGAGGAACGTAAATGAATACAAGACGTTTGATAATATTTTGGAAAATTTTCAAAGCATAACAAGAGACCAGTTTCTACCAACAAAGAATCTGCAAAAATCGCTGAAAATCTCAAAAACAAGAGAATATGGCTATTATAACATTCAAGATAATTCAAAAATATAGCTCTAGTCAAAATATACGCAATTAAAACAATTGAGCTAATGACTTACAGTCATCGAAAAAGTCCCGCAGTCAGAAGCTGATGTCACAACAGAATTCAACTAAAAATGCACGGACATTTCAAGGCAGCCAGATTAGATGGAGTTGCCGAAGTGGTTAATTATCATGTTTTCAAGTTCTACTTTAAGATTATCCCAATGTAATTTAAAACTAAGGAGAAAAAATATACCTAATTATGCAAAGGCCAAAGAGGCAGGCTTATGCTTTTCTCGAAGTACTCACTTCTTACTGATTGTCACAACCTGACAGTTATTTGGGACAAAACCTGTTGTTCGCCTGACGGTGTTTTATCCCTAATCCTCAATATCATGGTGACAACTCCTATTCCCATTTCAAGTCTTTGTCTAGGTAATATAATTTCTTGGACCAATGTAAGGGCATGTATGAAAATCGCAATGATGAGCCAGAGATCTATACTTATAATCTTTCTTGCCAATCTGAATGATTGCAGTATTAATCACCCAACCATGTTCTACCCTTCTACTGAGTAATTTCTACATGCTTTGAAAAAGTTTTCCAATCGAGAAGCCCAAATGAGCATCTAACGACACTCGAGCTGAGCTGAACATTCTGGAAACTTTTCCTCTCTCCTCTTTTCCATTATTTGCTTTAAGACACTTGTATCCCCTCACATTGTTTAAATTTTCTCTATTGAACCCTTGTTTTACTTAGGCTACTTGTAATGACCACATTCTCTCTCATTCTTATCTCTCTTCGAGTCTGTGTCAATTGTAGCCTAGCGATATCTACTGGGCAGATGTATCATGAGGGCAAAATGTAGACTGCCAGACATTCTCCACAGCGAAGAAGAGTCTAACTTTATAAAATACGTGTTGTGGGATGATTATTTGAATTCCCCTAGGAGTTTGGATAGACGAACCGATCTGGAAGGTCGATTATGGTTACGACATTGTCAAGCTGTCTAACATCAAACTCAGAGATAAAAACAACCACTTACGAAAATTCAATCGGAAAATAATTCTTAAATTAAGTGTTTCAATTAAATAAGTATTAACTCTATTCCAGTTTTGAGATGCAAGCATGTGGTACAGTGCTGAGACCGAGAAATGGTCTAAGATTGTTGCCAATTCATGCCAGAGGTTACGGCGTTGGAAGATTATTGTATTGAGAAAGTAGATAGCAAATCTTAGGTTAAACAAGAAAAGCAGGCTAAAAGTGATGAAATTAAAAGACACATTTTATGCCGTTTCTTCGATCGTCAATACATTGCTGAATCGTTTCTTTTCAGTGGTTTTAAAAGCACCTGGTTGCCTGGATTGAACCACAGTTTAAGTTTCAGCTGTTTCTGGTGAAGGTGATATTAGGCTTTATGGAGGAACCATTTGACAGGTATGGAGGCAGGAAGTTGATTTGTGCGTTTGTTGAAAGTTTGAAAAATTGGGAGTTTTGTTGGAGATTTTTAAGATTTAAAATATCACAAAAACATTTCATCACCTTTCATTTTTTGGCAGACAATCAGTTCGATAAATATTGTTTTTTTTATAACAGACAACTTATGAAACTGTTAAATAATGAAACAACAAACACTAATAATTTACAAATTTAAATTTTTCTACAAAATTTTTATATTTCTTTCTAAAAAATATTCCGCTAATTATGCGGGTCTATGAAAAAACCAAAGAATTGAAGTTGGAATCATTCAAAAAATACCTTTTTCTGGGGAAATAAAACACGTGGTCAGTACTCACAATAAACCGTTCATTTTCATTAAGCTACATTCAAGATATGCTTAAACAGTGGAAATAAATCAAAAATTATTATTTTTGAGCCTGTAAACTATTCAAAAAGCACCGACTTTTTTAACAAATATATATATAATTCATTATCATGGTAATTTCTCTCTATAAAATTGTATTGATCTATTATTTGAATTTTATTTAAATAACAAAAATTTGGTGCTTCTACCTAAAAAAGGAATGTATTTAAATGCTGTCTTCTTCCATAGGTTCTAATAAGTAATATTCTATTGTGTCTTAAATTCTATAATATTAAATTTAATTACTTTTGAATTTATCAAATTTACTTGATTAGAATTATCGGATTCAAATTAGACTTGTGATTGTAGTTAATTTGCGTGAAATTGCTAACTCTGTCAATTTATATGCTGCGACAAGAGCTAGTTCAAATATTAGGAGCTCTGAATGACCCCTCAAATAAACTCTTGGATTGCAAGCACTGTTCAACTAAATGTTTACTTTTAGGAGTAAAAGTTGACCCGGATTTCAGGACACTTATTTTGATCCCAGTATGTAAATTTTATTTTGACTATTTTTTCTTATTTTAGGATGCTTATCCACAAACTTTACCAAAGCAAATATTCTTTTACAATTTAAATCCTGGAAATCAGATAGATCATGTGATAAGTCTAACCGACGTGGTGTTATTGACGATGATTAATGTAGCCAAACATTTTCAACAGCCGATATCACGTTTGGCGGTCTCCCTTAACTCTGAATTATACGGGTTGATATGCGATAGGTTTCGTATGATTTTGGATGTTATTTAATCATAATTTGGCTAATAATATTTTACATCGCTCAGGTCTACCACTTGACCTTGGATTTGTTTTCTAATGTATGTATTTTGATAAATGAATGGGCATTTGTTAAGACTTTTTGACATTTTTTTGAACAGTACAGAGAGTCGATGTTTCAACAATTTATAGGCTGATCTATTTTGAACCAGTGTCGTCTTAAGTCCTTTAAAATGGTAAATGAGGTCCGAATACTAATCTACTAGAAGTTTATTCTCAAGATATAGACAGAAACATTAAAGGTTTGAAATCGTGGAATTCCACTGTCTTTTACTTATGAACATTAGATTTAGTGCAGCAAAGTCTTTACTTCGGTTAATTCAGTTGATATTTAGACGAATAGCAAGATACTAATATGCAAACTTTTAACTTCCAGTTGAATAAAGCTACCTTCTAAGAATTAATGACTGTATTTGTTTGGGCTTATAACGTCACGCAGTTTGGCAGATAGATAAACTCAATTTCGCACAGCTAAAACTAACTGTCCAGTTTGTTCATTGACTATTCAAATAGGGCTATCTTGAATGCCTCAAAAAGGTTAATCTTAGAAGAATCATCTTTGATGAACAAATATTAGCAGAGATCCTGCTTAGTGGATCCATCTAATAAATTTTTCAATGATGCTTTATTATACATGGTGCCTGCAAAGTGCCTAATACAATCAAAGCTCATTAGATTCAGGGAGTGCATTCATGAGTAAAGATATTTACAAATTTTCTTTGATATTAACTCTATTATGAAAGGTTGCATCATCCTGCTAGTTTCGTAGACAAGGATAACTACAGCCGAACCGCAACTTCATTCAATTAATAACTCAGAGGATCTATAAATTGAAGTGGCATCTTTGACTTCCAAACAGGTGCTTTTATTGCTGAGATTTAAATAAACCCATTGGCCTACAAAACTTTAAACACCTAGGACTTTTGGATATTACCGAAGGGTTTTAATTATGCATTCTTTATAAGGCTGTCAAGTTTGAGAAAAATTATAAGCTGAAGTAAAGAATTAAACATTTTTTAATGCATCAAAAATAAAATACCTTATTTATTGGGCACGAAAATGACGCAAGTTTTAAATTTTTTCAAATTCATATAATGTAACCGATCGCGTAGAGAACAGGTGTGGCCGTGTGCGCAGAGACCTTCTCAACTAATCAGCAATCAAGATCCTTGCAGCCTTGCATGTTTTGGTATTTAATGACTACGTTTTTGACAACGACTCACACGCACATATAAAGTGGTCAATAAACCCTCTCCACTCAGGATCTCTCTGGTTCTTACCACTTTAGGCAAAGCCTAGTTAATTTGGGAGTAAACTGACAATAGAGGACTCTGCTAGAGGCTATTGGGACTGCTTAGGAGGATTGTTTAGGTGTAGCCAAGACTTTTTTGGCGTAGCATGCGCTACAGTTGTGCCTCATCGCTGTGAATTGTTTTCATATAATATTCCAATTTTTCCATGAATAAAGTGCGTAAAATTACTTTTACTAAATCTCGGAAAATATTTACTATTCTCATAAATGTTTCAAAATTTTCCTAAATTATTTATCATTATGCCTTTATAATTTAATAAATTGACCTTTATTTGCCATTTAACAAGTTATTTCAAAAATCTCAATCAGTTAAATTTAAAACCTACTATTAATAAAACTAGACGCCAATTTTGGCTTCTTAACTATAAACCTATGCCTTTTAATTAAGCATATTCATCTTTATTACTCACTAAATAACCCAGATAAATAAAATAAACAAAACTATCACTTTTTGGTGCAAATATTTTCTTCCCTACTTCTTACTTGCTTTTAGAATGACGTCTAGGGTACATACTATCATGAAGCTGTTAGCTGACACGGAGTGGTCCGTTTTCAAACCTTCCAGTAAGAATTTGCTAATCCAATAGCAAACACTATTCCAAATTATTTAAATACAATTCTCTGTTTTCCCTATCAGCTTTTCGTCTTTTGACTAGATTCGACGTGGTTATTAACCAGATGATAATTTATTAAATGCGCCTCCCTACTTTAAGTGCAGTTAACCTTAAACAAACACGTCCATTGAGCTTGGCTCGACTAAAAATATTTCCGTTACCATAGCTGAAAATCTCATTTTATACTGTCTGAACGTTCTAAAATATAATAATTATTATTGTATAGTAAATAATACGAGAAGACCACCTATTCATTCAAATTGTGTTATTCGATGTATTCATTATTTCCTCAACTCATTAAAAGTATTCTATCTTACTGAAATGTCTTCAAATGGATAAAAACGTACATTTTTTACTATAAAAACAAAACTAAACCTGTCACAATGAACTTCTATTAAATTCTCTTTCGGAACTGTTTATTCTCATCTTGAATGCCGTCCTCACTCTTTCATATCTCATGCATTAAATCAACTGATAGTCATACTTCTTTCCTTCAGTGTTGCATACTGTTTTTTATTTCTCATATACAATCGAAACCAGTATTATTATGGTATTTTTAATCAAAATCAAGGAATCAAACTATTTTATGCTGTTGATCTGAAGAAGATAATGCATGAGGTATTTTAAAGGCTGTCCTTATGAAAAGTTACAACAATTTAAATTAATTATTCACTACTGTTCTACACTGTGCACAATTTCAAAACCTTCATAATAAAATGTCTCGAATCACAAAACGATTTCATAATAAATTCATTTAATTCGAATGAATTAAAAGTTTACTTTTTGGTTGAAGTAGATTTACCTAATTATTTGGCATATTAAGCAGTCAATATCCCTGCAGCGTAGCGTCATTTGTATTTAGGGACTAAGCCTGCGGGCAGCAACTCATACGGAGGTCTGTTCACATAATGGGATTCTTACTATCCCATCTCATACATATCAATAAATTCCCTCCACCCAACGCCTTTCTTGTTCTCACAATCTTGGGCGTAGCCCGGCTAATTTCGGGAGCAAATTTATAATAGAGGGCTCTTCTAGACGCTATTTGGTCTGCTTAGAAAAAAAAGGCTTATTGATGTAGCATCAGCTACAACATATTTTTATATTGCCCATATTTGAAAATTCATTTGAGATGAAATTTTTCTTAAAAATAAAATAATTTTATTACTCAAAATCTCTTTCTAATTATCTATTCTAAGGATTTATATGTGCAAGATACAAATTGTTTATGAATCAGCTTGACCAATCCGTTTCAAAATGTCGAAATGGTTAGCATCAACAAATAACTGCTATGATTTGTAAAACATTCAAAATATTTGATTACGTATTTGTTTAAAATGATGTTGAGGCGTACCTCTTCAATATGGTGACTTATTGCCTCGAAATTTAATTCACTCGTGACAAAACATATTGATGTTAACTTTATATTATACTCACTATCCTAACTGATCTTCTTCTAAATCACCTGATATCGATATTGCAGTCACTTTAAAATTTACCAGCTTATCATGGTCCATTCATAATCTATATAACGAAGACTGATAATCAAAATCAGCGGCTAATTTGAATGAAAGCATAAAAGAGACCCTTTCTGATCGCACAAGTAGCAGTTCTGCTTTACATCTTTTCGTTTCTCCACACCATGTTTCAGTGTCTCTGTCTATCTATTGGCGCTGACTTTCTTCACGAACATGTTTACCCAAATGATCGATTTCCCTCTTAATTTCACTCGGAAACAGTAATGCTATTTTGATTGTCTAAGTAAATTCTCAACTTCTTTTACATCCCCTCTTCTTTATCCCTAACTGGACTATTTTTTGTTAATCAATTTCACTTTCTTTCCTGATTACACATTTTAAACTACCTTATTATGAGTTTTAATGAGAGCAATAATAATATGATTCATTTGTCCAGCCAAATTGAAAAATACCAAATCAGTATTATTTAAACTCTCCTAAAAAATAATATCATAATGAATAAAGATTGGAAAAGCAGTCAGAATCATTTTTGTCACAAAATCGTTAGCTCGATAAGTTTCAATAAATTGATCATACAATAGCCCAGGAAATAGAACACACCAAGCTTCGCAACTACCTGAAACAAAAGACCATTGTAAAATAGCGCTCACACTTTTATTGAATTAAGTAGTTTTGAAATAGTAGAGACATATACTGTGTAAATTACATTGTTTCTCATCTAATTTTAGTTTTCCATTGTTTCATAGAGTGTATGCCAACGCTCATGATCATAGATTTCAGCGGTTTTCTTTTCGTCTAGTACAACAGCTTTGCTTTTATTATGAGCATTTAGTCTTTCATTATGCCAATGCTTGGCAATATTTTCTTTGTTTTGTTGAAAAGCACTTTCATTTTCCAGAGTACCAAGAAGTTCAATTGCAATGAATCTCACAGCTCCACTGGTATGGCTGGCTGACGTCCTTCTTGTTGGGTATCCTCGTCTACCTGTATCACGAACCTAAAACAAAGTTGCTACTTAGTTATATATAGTAGAAAAGAGCTTTAAGACGTATTCTTTCTGGAAATGGTTTAAATCTTCATACTCGATATAGATTAGATCAAATTTGGTTAAGTAAAGGTGTGCTTTATTTACGTTATGCTAATTTTTATGAAATTCTTTATTTCGCTGATCAAAAACTCACCCTGGAATGCAGTATCCCTGAAGCTATGCCTTAAAAATGCTATAGAAGCGATTTAACTTTTGCAACAGACGAAAAAGGAAAGTATCGTTCAAACGATATACAAATATGCTAAAACCTCCAAAACTGAAAACAAGGCTGCTCCGTCTTATAGCTGTAACTGCTATACAATAGGTTTTTTAACCAATTTCCGTTTCTCAAGCTTTTGATTTAAAATTTATGTAAGCTAGTTAGAGTTTGCTATTACAGACAATATTTGTGAAGTAATTCATATTAAGCACTTACCGATACAGTCCAGGTTCCGACACACCTTTCACCGGTATGCATCAAGCTCTTCCAGATCATCTCAGACTTTCCCTTAAAGTGATCTTTGATTCGAGGATACAGTAAATATGCATACTGGCCACTTGGAGACGTGAGCTTAACCTCCAAAGATCCACGATGTTCACAACTCCATTGCATTCCAACTCGTACCAATTCAATTATCTCAACATCACAGTCCGTAGAATTGAATGAGAAGGCAAAATTTACTGTCTTATGGGGGTACAAATTTTGAGTGCTGAATTTGGTAAAAATAACTAAGTCAAAATGTCAGGTTAAAAAATGTTTAAATCAGGCTGAAAAATCTTACAAAGGGCTCTTTTTCATGTCTTTTGGAGAAACAGCCCACCTTCCACGTTGCTTGACACACGTTCTTCTTCGTCCGAGAGGAACCCACGTTTTAGCCAATTTAACCATTCGAACTGCATTTAGAAGACCACTTCCATATGTATGGCTAACCTACATAATGCAAAACCTTATCAAATTCATGTAGTTGATGATTTGTAAGTCAGAATTATAAAGATTCATCAACCAACCAAATAACCGCCTCCGTTGATATACATGTCTGTTGCACTGGCTGTAGGAATTCGACCACTTAGAGCGAGAATAGCACTCACATCTCTGGGTTTGAGATCTGGACTAAAGTGTGCAATATAGTACCTTTAAATACTCTTATTTAAAAACATGCAATTTATTTTATAAATGAAAAATCGCATTTTTTAGTGCACTGATTTATTAGCTTAAGTCCTTTGTCTGGAGGGTGTAAGATAATATTTTTCATCTGATCGTAAAGTTTTACTCAAGCCAATTTGTGAAAACTAGTTATTAAAAGAAAAAAAAAAACAATTAAACTCTAAAATCGGCGTTTCGATACTAAACGCATATATTTGCTCTCTCATTTGAAATTCGAACTGCATGAGAGTTGGCCCTCAGAGTTATATATGAACTCCTTTTCCCCAGTGATTAAGTGACAAAGATCATAGTTACTCCATAAGTATTCTAAAATATTGAAAACATATTTTGAATTGCATAATTTACCCGGAATAGTGATTTTTTTATTTCAGAGCAATTGATAAAGCTATCGTATTGTTTCATCTGGAATTTGTTCCAGCTGTACCACTGTCGCTATCGTCCCTGTCCAAGGCCCCCCGGCTTGATATTTTTCTTTCCTTCATGGAAATAAGATTGAAAAGCAGTTATTATGAACAAGAACTAGGCAACCTCATTTTGTCATTAAATTCTCAACACTTCCGTAGATCTTCAATTTAGAGACCCCTGATTCTCATAAGTTTAAAGGAGTAGCTTGAATTAATATGCATACCTAGTGAGCTCCGCTAAATTTAATATTATTTGCTGATCTCACCTATCTGTATAAATCGTAAGTTAATCAAAGTGGAATGATCGAACATTCAGTAAATTTGACTGATTCCTTATGTCAGAATTCAGCAAGTAGGAACTCACTCAGAACTCAATCAATGATAAAATTATAAAAACCTAGAATTAAGGTACTTGAATATTGCGGTGTAAATCGCAGACTTTATGAAAAAGTAGATAACTGAATGCTTATAGAATTCAAATAAGACAACATTATTGATAACTTCTATTTATTACGTACTGGAATTCACTCTTAAACCCCTCCCCCCTCCCTCTCACCCCAAGTCTTATCGTCTTACTGGACAATTAGCCATTTTACGATAAACAGATGCTAATTCATGATTATTAAATATAATTTTGCATTGTTAAGAATAATAATAAAACATTTCGTTTTTAACTGTTCTAGTCTGGCCTTAAATGGACACCCAGAGTTTGTCCTAAGTATTTCCATTTCATCTTTGTTTCCATTTATGGCCTTCTATTAAAACTACTTAATTTTTGTCTCTCCCATACAAGTGTATCAGTACAAGTTCTAAATCGAAGTAGCAGTGTAATAGCATCTCATATATTTGGGGCTCGATTAAAGGCTCCCAATTATCTTCTTAATATTATGTGCATAATGTTTCGTAGGAGGAAAGATCAACTGAATACCATTGAAAGATCATCAAAATTCATGCCTCTAAGCAAAATTCAACTATCAATATCACGCTAAAATTTAAACTCATTATTTACACGAGTTCTTGGGGCAAAATTATCAAGAAAGCCAATATTGTGGTACTTACTTTGCCTCCATAGCTAATGCAATTACACCGGCAGCCATTGGATTAGACGCTGATGTTCCAACGAATCCTCTGGTGCACATATTGTTAATTTTTGTCGTTGGCTATATTTAAAAAAAAATTAAAAAATCAGAATAAACACTACAAGAAATTTAATATTTATTTTTCTATGTTCCCTAGAAGCTACCTCAATGTCATTAATAACTTTTTAATTAAAATCATTACAGTAGGGTTTAATCTCCTAAAAATTTGGCAATCATTTAGATTCAAAAATGCTGATGTCAACTGATGCTTAATTCACATTAAGAATAACAAATTTTAATTAAAAATTTCTAACAATAATTATTTTAAGTGAATAACTCAGATAAAAATAAAGGTGGTTGCAATTATTGTATCTTATTTGATTGTGAAATAACTTTAAATTTACTAGAATAAACGAATAAGTTTAGTAGAACAGGTCAATAACCAATCAGTTAGTTTCACAACCAATAGGCTTCAAAATATCTTTCTTTAATGCAGTTTTATATACAACTCATTGAAGATGCCAAAACTGATAATAGTAAACTTGTTAGCTTTGATCCAAAGTCTTTATCTCCGACCATGAAATTTAATTCCAGAGGAAACCGTAAAAGCATTGTGATTATGTTTGTTAATAGTATTTTCTAAATAGAAAGAATTGCACTATTTTGACCTTCAAATCCAATTCTTCAAAATTATAAATTAGGAAGCGAAGCCGCTGCTTACTGGAATGTCATTCTCAGTGCTTGACCGTCTTACCTACAGCTTGCTTTCACCACATGAAGTAGATACTTGCTATTTTACCCGTAGCAAACTCTGAAATCTAAATTAAATTGTAGCAGTTGCAGCATTCTATCGCATACACATTTTGATGCATTGATATGTGCTGTTCTAATTCTCGTATGGTAACTGTTGGTTGGTCATCAAACGGACGAAGGGTACGAAATAATCGCCGTCCCTTTGCGTACCTTAATTTGGTCTCTTTATTACAATCCCATTTTCATTTATGTCAACCTGATGCTTATTTCCTGCTCTTTCAGTGTCTAATTTCTTTTCTGACCCCTTCCTCTATTTCTTTCTCTTTTCCATTACGGACATATAATGCACTTAACTCTTGATTGTCTGATTTCAGAAAGGGCGTTATGTCCTGTTAAATATTAAAAAGATCATTATTTCTGTAAAGAAAAATACATAATTTTGACTGGTCAGTCTCTTAAAGTGATTCTATTGGCAGGACTCAGCATTACTTTAAATTCTATCATAAATGATAAGCACATACTACAAAAAGATGACGTCTAGTCATTTGTTGTCTGAAGGTGATTTTGTCTTCAGCTCCACCGACTGGGACTGCTACAGTGACTGCAGCACATGCCTCACTGTAAGATGGAGGCAACCCATTCTCACTCAGGGCGCTCACGCCGATGACATTCTGGTGGTTGACAAATCCGTCGGCTCCACAATTATCCCCCTGTAAACCTCCGTTTCCAGTCGGAAAGATGAAGACTGATCCTTTGCCGTAGTTACCCTAAAAATGGTAGAGTATAGTGAATTTCTCATGTCGTTGGGCAGAGAAAAGTGTTAATAGCTCTGTTTCATGGTAAAAATGCCACTCGTTTTCATGGATTCAGACCACCTTTTGCTTGAAGCCTCCATTAGTTTAGACTGAATGTATCGAATTAAAATAGCCAACTCCTCAATTAAATTTCTAATTCAGTCAATTTTTAGTTCAAATGAATATTATTTATTGTTATTTAACTTATATTTGTCAAGAAATTGAACTTTTCTTTTTCTTAGAATCAACTTTAAAATAATTTACTCAATTACGTAATTGAAAAACCATAAGCAATTTCTTCTGAGCTTAGAAAGAATTGTAAATGCACGAATATTGTTGATGGTAATTAAATAATTATTAAATAAAACTGATAAGATTCCAGTTCAGAAGAGTAATAAATTGTCAATTGCACGTCGCATTAAGACGCTTGAAGACTCTCGTCGAATTTCGGAGACAATATTGTGATCTTATTCTTCATCAATAACAAGACATTTAAGAGTTATTAACATTTTGTGCCATATTAAATGTGGTCACATCTAATGGATTTCATTTAATAGAGGTCATTCAAAAAATAGTATTTATCACAAATATAAAAAAGAAATTACTCAGATTAAAATCGCAGCTGCGGATGATATTTTAAAATGATATTTCTTTCGTTTTTTTATTATCCCACAAATTAACAATTACTGCATTATTAGGTCAAATGATTTTTTATAGTTGTACATATTTTAACAAGAAATATGGTACTGGCTACTATTTTCTATGAATTAAGTTATATGTTGCTAAAAAAGTCTTTTGATCTCGGTTGAGGGTTAGTCATATCTGGATCGCAATTTATACGCGGTATTACCGTTTCACATTTTCAATGAGGAGCTTCAAGTTGGGGGCCTTCATCAAGTCATTTAATCGATATTCATTGTTGCTCGACAAATTTGTTGAACGCAATTGAAAATTTATTTTGAATTTATGGGCATTGCAGACTTGAATCAAAATTAATTTAATAATGAAAAATGTATTAAAAATTAAAATAAAATAGCTTTTTATAAATGATAATATCTTTGTCTTCAAACTCGTGCCAACAACGGAATAACTCGAGCATGACGATCAACAATAACTAATTTCAAGTATTATTTTTGCATCAGAGTGCACAAACGATTCTTAATTTATTCTTGATTAACATGAAAATATGCACGAAAATAATATTATTTCATTAATAATAAATTTAATTATAATTAAGAGCTAATCGGGTAAATATTTTTTTGCAATTTTATATTTTTAAAATTCATTGCAAGGCGGAAATATTTTACAAATTTTCATTGTGGGGAAGTAATTGAACTGCATTAACAGTAAAGTTCAATGAATGACGGAACAGAAGAGCTGGGATGTTAAGGACGAAGTTAAAGTATTAAAGGATCATACTTCAATTGACTTTATTGGGTCTAGGCTGTACAATGTTTACTTTGCGTTCAGAAATTCCAATTTCTATGATCTGTCTCTTTTGGTTTGCTGGGCGAATTCTTGCCCGCGGCATTGAGTGCTTTCTGACCGCTTTATAAAATTATGACGCTCGATCTTGCCACTTCAACTTTAATCTTTTTCATTCACAATTGATTAGAAAGTGTTTTCACAAAATATTTTAATATTTCTATTTGAAAATTGTTGTTTATTATTCACAAATTGGTCAAAAATATCAAAAAATAGGACATATAAATATCAAATAAGAAAATGCAAGCACAACTTCTCCTTTTAAATTTATGCAATTTTAGCAAAAGCAATAGAGATTTGATATCGCTAAATGTAAAAGAATGGATCTTTAAATAAATTGATATACAGTTACAGTAAGGAAGAGGAAATCGAGTTTTTCATTCTTATATCTGTATTCTTACTGCATCAGAGCATCATTCCATGAAGAATGAAGTTGATTCGCTGTACAAAGTTAATACAACGGACATAGGAGATAGCGTAAGCCCATTCAAAACCAATTAAAAACAATGAATAACCCCAAATCAGCCAAAAAGTTGATTCAAAAAATGTATTTTTGGGTTTTGCAACTGGTAAAAATACTGAAAGAAACAACGTTACTAGATAAATTACTCTCAAAACAGAAATCAAGCCTAAATTATGCGGAGATTAGAGGAAAAATTCATGAATTTGTTTTTAATTTATAAATGATGAGTAAAAAAGATAAAATTCTCGTTAAAATTGAAAACAGAGTATATGGGGCTTTTTTCATACCTAACAAGATTTATATATTTACAAGGCTGAAAAAGAAAGGGATTGTACTGAAATAGAAAGTCTGATAAAGTTATCGTGGTAAAAGAATTCCCAATTCAGGCATCATTTACCTCTGAGTTTTAATTGCAGTATTCTGTTTTAATCGTAATCCTCTTTCACTTTATATTTGAATAGAAAATCACTCATATCGTTAATCCAAGATGATATAATGCTACTTTGAGCACACAATAAAGCCTAATTGATCAAAAAATGGTGCGTAAGAGAGTGGATGATTTAACCCACTTTAAATTGCGGTATTTTCATTCTTTTCTATTTATTTATAATTACAAATCCATTAAATATCCTGAGTTTATGTTCCATTGTCATTGTATTATTAATTCTCAAATTGATTTGAAAATAACTTTAATGTTGCACAACATTAATATGGTTTATACACTCGTTTTTTAAGAACAATCTACCTATTAAAGGAACATGGCCCATCAAACATTTCCTACTATACTTCTCTTTCAGTTAATATGATCTTAACGTGATTTACTAAATAGGTCTTTTGGATGAAAGAATATGCAAACATTCAAGAAGAGGCTCCTTCGTATTAATAAAACTTTCACATTCAAATGCTTAATTCATCTAATTCAACAGCGAGAGGGCAGAAAAAATGATAGAATACAAAAGACGGTATCTTGGTTAATAAATGTTCCCATAAAATGCCGGTTAACGAGTCTAATACACACTCACCAAGAGTCAAAAAGTTTGCTTGGAGACAATTAATTACTATCTGTATGCAAATTTTCAATCGATCCATTCGATCATCCCAAGAATTATTCATTTATTCCACTGAATATAAGAAAAATGAGTAAATAAGGGGTATCTACAGCATAATGATCCGTTTCATATTTCCACAAAAAAGTGTTCAACAAATTCATATTTTTTAATTTAAGTCCGGGGTTTCTCATTCTATGACGCGCGTTATTAGTCATCTGACACATGACGCATAAGGATGGTAAAAAAAACTTTTATGAACAGTAAAAATGATAAAAGTTGGAATATTTAAATTACGACCTTTCGGTTAGACGTCTGCACTTAAAAAATAAAATTTCAAACTTATACTAGATTCATCATTACGGATTAAGTAATGCACATGTATATGTAGCCTATACAATCTTGATTGTGAAGGGAAGGGAATGGATATCAGGCAGATGTCAACCTGATATTTAATCAACGATCATCTAGACCTGATGGTAGACGAAATAAAGTAGTCATTGGGACGAAAAACACCAAAAATATATCAAAAAACCGGTTTCAATTCGTCGCTAATATGCACAGTATTTAAAAAATAGACGGCGAGTAACTTAACTTATTACAGACGTAGGTGGTTGTATGGAACGCAAATACAAAGGGGGGCATCATAAGTTTTAAAAGGAAGTGGCACTGAAAATCGTTAGGGATTCAAAAATTTAGTCCGTTTGTTTCAGCATTATGTTTTTATCCCAACATCACTTATATAATTATCGTGTGTTGTTTTGCCCGCATTTTAATTGCCAAACCGCAAATGCCTATTGATTCCCGAGAGTTTCGAAATTAAAGAAACAATTCGCATTAGCAGTACCTAGAAAGTTAATACAGATCAGATGACCTTAACTTGACTAAACTTATTTCGACTGTGAGAACATTGAGAATCACATAGAAGTGACTGAGAAAGTAATTTTCGAAAGAGCTTTTAATTGAGTTTGTTATCTCATCTCGATATTTTAAGATCATGTAAGCTGCGTAATATCATGTAAGACCATTCTGCTTTCACAGCCTTTGGAAGAATAAAAGAACTGAATTGAAGTAGCAGGGCCAGCCATAATAATTAAACGATCGATTAATGCTGAAATTTTAATTTCTGTATGAAGGCTACCCATTGAGTAAATATTTGCTAATTGGTTAAAAGAATCAAATGAAGTAAGATCCTTTAATATCTTGACGTTGCCCTCACCATCTTTTTAATCTCCCCTCCTTTATCGTTTATTGTACTTACTGTTATTCAATTTCAGTTGCTTTCTCACAATGAAAAGTGCAAAGTATTTTACCTTGCCTTGGGTTATAATAATACATTTGCAAGTCTTACAAGGGGCTATTTGTTCAGATAACTAGTAAGAATAATTACCAATTCAGTTTAGACAGAATGAGTTGAAAAATACTGGAATGACTTCTCGCATCTTTATGCGATGGAATTGACAAATGAGAGCTTTCTAACATAGTGAATACATATTGTCGAATTTATAATTACAATGTCATTTCTCTTATTAATCTATGAACAAGGCTAAATATATCTAGAAAGAATCCGGTGCTTGAGTGAATACAAATGAATTTTAAAAGCTAGTGCAGACATTACACATGTTAATTTTAATTAAATGAATGTAAATGATATTAAACTGAATATTACATGGTACCTAAAATTATAATTTATGAATGCTGAATAATTTTAAAATTGAAACGATTTGTAGAATTGAAATCTAAATGAATTGTAAACTCTAGTGAGCACTCCTACGTTAAATAAATTGATGTTTGTCTCATTTACTGACTCTTGGCTATAATATGATACAAAAACATCGAGATGACATGGTTAACCATGAAACAAAATCTATCCACCAAAGGCCTCTGAATATTGCAGCAATAATCTCACTCATTAATCTAGGAGTCGATTTATGATATTCTAGAAAGAGACAATAGGAAACTCAAGTCCTCCATGTTACAAATAAAGTAAGATTTCTGATACTTGAATTTATCATCAACTTAAACCTGACTACCTCCTCCGTTTTATGGAATAGTGAACTCATTAGCAGTTTCTTTTATTCATATGGTTTCCTGCGGTAGTTATTCGTACTGCCAGGGACAGTAGCAATAATTTTAAAATCTGAAGGATATGAAATGATTTCTCGTTATTACCTCACTTATATAGATAAGTTCTGTTATTCTTGAGCGTAATTAATACTATAAAATTCGATGATTAGAGTGAGAGAGATATGAGTGGTTCATTCTTGTGTGCAGTAGGGTTTTTTATCAACAAAGTGCTACTGTGTGCGGATGTTACTGAGTAATTAGAAATCACATAAGCACCCTACTACAAACGCATACCCAAGCTGTGGAACTGGTGAAAGAAATTCTCAGAAAAATGGTTCCAAATTGTGGAGTTAAATGAAAGTGTTGAATGACACATTCTTCAGTCCTTATGTAATAACAGGGGTTTTTTGTCAAAAGCATGTACAGGTGGTACATTACACATTTGAGTATACGCAATTAATATATTTATTAAAAAGTATTTGTACAATCAACATACATTTTAGACTTTACAATCAAGCCCACCGGATGTAGATACAATATTGGAATATTTAAAGTTACCAATGTTTAAATATGATAAAAGGTTTTAGTCATATAAAAATTCTACTTTAGGGGACTAACTAGGCACTCTATGAGCCATTGAAGTAAAAGAGAAATTTACATATGTAATTTGTCAAGTAAATTGAATCTGTTTACACAGTTTTTACTTACATCTTTAGCATTTTAAAGTTATTTCTTCACCTTTATCCAAGCTTATAAGATATTTCATTAAAAATTTGATTTTATCCATCAAATTGTATCTTTTTATTACAAATTTAACTAACGAGCAAGATAAATCGGTTTTCGTTTATTTTAAATTCTAGGAAAAATTAATGATGGCATGTCATTGTTAATAAAATAAAAAAGCACTATATCACTATGAGCAGTAGATTTGTCCAGAAAAATCTAGTAGTTTCTAAATTCTAAATAAACCTCATAAAAGACCAAAAGCTATAATGATGTTGTCTATCATAATATCATCCACAATTCTTGCCAGGCGGGGATATAGATTCACTTGGAAAGTCACTTTTAAACTAATTTTGATGAAAGTTAGAGGCTTAATTTATCTAACTTTTCAAAGAGAAATGAAATTCCCTCAAATATATCCTAATTTGACCCGATTAATACATTATTAATATTAATGCCTCTGTAGTGATCCTCAGTTTTTTATCAAAGATTTGCAACAACGTAGCAATGTGCAATTTTGTGTGGCTAGAATGTTACGCATTAATAGGGTTTATAAATGGGCAGTTATATAACTCTGGTTATCTCATTTTACCCGATAACTGTTATGATAAATTACTTCTACCAATTCCGGATTCCTAGCAAGTCCAGCTATTTTGATCAATTTTTCATAGTTATTTGAGAGTGACATTACTTACATTAAGCCAAGTTTCCTTCAGAGCTTTCCTCATGTATTTGCCTGGTGAACGGAAGCTTTTGCCATTATCTGAGGGTCCCCAAGAAGTAATATAAATTCTGGCATTTTCAGCAAACAGAGTGAGCGCTTCACCGACCATATAATCTGTAACCTTGTCTCCAAGTAATCGAACAGCTGAAATGCAAACAAAATAATAATCAAATCAAAAACCGACTTTATAACAATGTGTAAAAATTACTGCTTAACAAAAATAACAAACACCAACCGCTTCAAATGATCAATGTGTGAATACTTTCAATCTTACAAAAGAACGTTGTCCCCAATCTTGAAACTAGATATGGTACTAATCTATCCTCTTACAACATCTGCGGCAGTATAAATTCATTCCTTGAAGGCTGAAGACAAAAATACTTGGCAAATAATCGAAAACTTGGAGAAATACCGTTTTATATACTCTAACCTGAGTTGGATATTAAGTATGTGGAAACCTTAGATGTATACAATCACCGTTAGTCTTGTAAAGAAAAGACCATGGCAAGCTACTCAGACCAATGTCAAGGAAATGGAAGCCAAGCCAATGGACTCATTAATTTGGATTTGAATATCAATGTATTTGAAAAAAGTGGTCTAAAAATGAATTAAAATAACGAAACATTAAGATTATCTGTCAAATATTTTACATGTTATATTTTGCAATTTTTACGCTCTTATAAACTCGCGTGATCGGAAATTTGACTGGACAGATTAGTCATAATTTGAAATTAATACGCATTATTATCAATATACTATCACATGAATACATTTTCACGATTACCCAAATAACATTTGGTAAGTTTCATTAGTAACATTTACTAATTATATAAGTTAGTAGCACATGAAGTGTAATAAATCAAGTTTTTTTTTAAATTATGGACTTAAGTTACGTAAAATTTCACTAATTTGTGAAAAACTGTCTTTTGATGAAAATGTCCTTCTTCTTATTAGACATCAAAGTTTCAAAAAGCATCCATATACAATAGACCAAAAATACATTACTTACTTTCCGAACCAACATTTATCTTGAATTTAAGGAATTTAAGCAAATCGTGCGTCTTTCCAATGTACCAGAGATCTCCAGATCGATGCTTATAGGTGTACATTCAATAATGTAGATAACCAACCGCACTTATGAATAATGGTAAAAATGAGGAGGGGGAGGTAATAGATGAGTTCCCCACAGACCGCTTCTGAGATATCTTCTTATTATCTTACAAAATTTTAAAAAATATTCCTCTTGATGAGATTTGTAATTTCTAGGAGTACATCTGATGAAAAAATACCATTTGTGCAATAACTTCAACTGATTTATCAAGCATTTGGTGCCCACTCGAACTCATGTTATAAATGAGCTTTGAACGATAAATTCATCTATTGCACAACTCACCTCCCAATTTAGCATCGTAAGCTACTCCAAATGCACATCGAGAGTTATTGGCCACAGCTGCGTATAAACCTGCAACTTCTGTTCCATGGCTAAAAGGAAAACACCAAATCTTTAAAAACCGGACAAGCCAATCATTAAATGGGTCGACATTCCATATTACTCATCAGATTTCGGCATTTTTTCGTCGGTTCCTCTAGCATCCACTCGCGTATTATTAAGCAAATCGGCCAGAAAGTCAAAGTTAATGTTTGGAATGAGATCTTCATGCGTTGTATCCAAAGCATCGTCTACGACGATTGCCATTATATTCTTGCCTGTTATATTTACGGCGTATACAGGATAGACGTTGATATCGATACCGGGATTCTTTCCAATAAACTGATTGCCGTCATTAAGCTAGAATAATATGATTTGTAAAGAACCAAATTTATCTTACTAATTGCCACATATAAGGTGCATTTGGGTCATTGAATTTGAGCTTTTTCCGGAGCTGTTTAGCATGATGCTCATAAACTAAACGGTATTCATCATCATTCTAATGTGAAACAAAAAGACAAATTAGTATTACGCGATCAGGAGTTTAAAATATATGGCATCATTTGAAAACCACCGGAAGTTCAACCACTTGGAATGCAGCTTCGGGTCCATCTGAGTCTGCTCCATTAATTACAGTTTTCTTTTGTAAGTAAAATGGAGTTTGATGATCGATGCCCCTAACCTAAAATTAAGATAAAAAATAAAATGTCGTATTATGAGATAAGATACTTTAACTATTCAGGACTTACCCAGGGAAGTTCACTCATTTTTTGATATAACTTCAAAAGGCTATCTCCAGACATCTTTGTAATAAAATAGTGGAGATCGGAACTAAGACATCCCTTTGGTAAAAATCTTTGTTTTAAAAATATTTACATCGGGGAAAATTAAGAACTTCTATCGAACTTACTCGTGATCTGTACGTTAAGTTGTGATCATTTATTAGGGCATCTAATTCTGAGTCACTAGGCCATCCATTAATAACAAAATGATTCTCTCCTGCTACTGAGAGAATTAAAATTATTAAAAGTGAATATATTCTAAGCAACTCGGTGGATGACATGATCAAATGCCCATATACGGTTCCAAATTGGTTTTGGAAAGACTAAATCTAAAAGACGCTCAGTTCAAGGTCATCTACAACAAACTAAAACACTCTAAACAAAATTTCATATTGAAAATTTTGTTGGAATTAGTATATTTTTATTTGTTTTATTTTTTGAAACACTGGCTATATTTATATTGAATCAGGAAAACCTAGTTGCTTCATTGTAAAAATAGACTGGGTATTACAAAATCTAATATGAAACTGAATGTGCATAATTGTCTATTTCAAATGCATGATATGACACATAGCTAAATATCACTGCGTTCTGAATATATCTTTTTATCGTCTCAAAATTTTTCCACATTAATTCGTTGCATCCGGTATACCACGCTATGATCAGAATTTTAATATAAAGAAAATATTATATTTTGCATTTTGGCAATGAACATTATAGGCATTTTGCCAGGACTGTTATCAACAATCTTGTTATATTATCCTTACTCTAAACCATTTTTGGCATCTTCAAAATTGTCTCCTATCCACCAACGAGGTAGCCTTCCAAAACCCTTTTTTAAATCATATGAATAAGTGCGGAAGTCTACAATTACTTTTTAAGCATTTTCCTTCATGAGTACACGACTAACACATATTTAATTTTCTATATTTTCGTTACGATTATGCTTTTATTTCAAGTACTTTGACATTTACTATTTAATATAACACTTATTAATAAATATTACTTTTATCTAATAGAAATATGTATATATCTACAAATATATTTTTTTCTGTTTCGCTAAAGAATAATATGGCGCATTTAAAATTTATTCTGTATCGTTAATGATACGATCATGACATTTAGTCATTAAGAAATAAGATTTCAAGCCAATTATTAACTATACTACTGTACAATACGTAATATTATTATCATTATTGCAATTCTTCAGCAACATAGAATGAAACAGGCTAACGCAAAAAGAGATTTAATCTTCTTAAGAGTTGTACATGTTAGCCCTGGCAAGCTTTATGGGATTTAGAATAGTTCATCTACATCATTTAGAAATTATATTCGTCATTCACCGATATATTCAACGGAGTTTATTTTAACTATATCTACTGTAATAGAGCATAAATAAAGCGTCAAGAATCGATATAAAATTAGAGGATGCAGTCTGTGAATGTTCTTTAGTGATATCACTTTATGGAGAATGCGCTACTACATCCGACATCCCAAATAAACAGTAAATTCAATGTGGCTATTGTATATACTATATACCAAAAGTGAATCCTAAAAAGTATGATCATCATGAAATTCATTTAACACCGAAGCTAACGTTTGTTTTGTTAGAGTTCAAGTTTGATTTTGATATCGAGAAATGCATTACATTTTCGACGCTGTTTTAACCTCATCACGTTTAGAATCGGTTGGTCTATAAGTGAAAATGGACTCACATTTCCACGACTGAAGTAGTACCTGATACTTGAAAATGAAATTACTGCTAAGAGGAAAACGTCTCCTTTCGAACTCTCCCTCCTTGGTCCACTTTAATGTAGCCAGATTAGCACTGACATAGAATACTTATTTTCTTTTAGTTCTTTGTGAATAATTCTCCACTTAACAAAAAAGTGAGCCTCAGAAAAATACATTTCATCTACAAAGTATTCTATTAAAAATTGTTTTTTTTTTTAAAACGTAGCAGAATTTCATTATAGGGTACCTGAATTGAATGTTGAGATGCAGAACTGCTACGTATAAGAAAATAACTCTAAAACCAGCCTAACCGTGGATAGGAGGGTTAAGGTCAGATAAAAGTTTCGTTTATTATAATTAACAGTGGCACAAGGAGAAAGGGGATCGGATAGAGCGTTTTGGTTGCACAATAGGAGTTAGGGCGCAGGAGATGAAGGCCGAGTCAGAAGGGGGCACTTGTCACCACGCCGGTACGTCATATTATCCTGTTTAGGTATCCACGCCTTTCTGCTCTTCTTCGCTATTTGGGGTCTCTCTGTTTGACTCTTCCTCGGCCGCTTTCATTGGTTCTCTTCGTGGAGTGGCTTGTGGTTGGTAATATGCAAAGAAAGAAAGATAAGATTGGTTAGTTTGTCTATCGTTTCGGCTTCGCCACCATTAATGACGGTGCTCTATACCATGTATCTTGCATCACATTCCCCAAAATAATTAAAATGTATAAATCTTTATTTTCCGCCTTTTGGTTCTAATGTCTTTTGATTCCCTATCATTCATTCGATTCTATTTGCATTACGGTTGTAGATGGGATATAATATAAGTTGACCTATCAATACAAAAACCTGAGTTTTATTTTAATTTGCAGGTTTGGGTCATTTCGTATTGTGGAGTTGTCGGGTCATATTTATTACTAGTGCAATGTCTGTGAAAATCTAAGAGTTGGTTATGGTATCCTGCAGTGAAGAGCAAATCATAATAAGAATAAATTATAAATTTTAATTACCTCCACTTTATAAGCATTATTTAGTCAACAAATAGAAGTCAGTTGGATAAATTTCACATCACTTAAAAGTGTCATACCCAGAAAATATTAATCCTTTGAAAGTGATCATTTGTGAATTAGTGTAGTTGCTTAAAAATATGAAAGAAAACTGTCTGGTTATTATTGCAAAACTATTAAGTCTAATTCGCGTTTCCTTTACGATATCCAAGATAAAACAATTAACAGATTACGTCCTTGGAGAAAGCACCCTCTTTCAATAGAAAATAAAGTAATATTATTCATTTAAATTTCGTTGATGGTTAAAATCTACAATTTTAAATGCTTTCCGTATATTTATTGAAATACTGTCCTTTTATATTTCCCACTTAATCTTCTCTCATTGCCCCATTAATTAATTATATGAATTTATTTTAGAATTCATTGGGAAGATGTGCAAAAAATTCTGACTTTTAATTGAATTTTGTAATTTAGCTGAAATTTTGACATAAAGCAAAGTTAAGCCCTATTACATATAATCTTGAGCCAAATTAAAAGTTAAAATAACGTCAATTTTTTATTTACTTATTATTTTAATCTTAGTCAGCAGCAGAGTCGCAATTGTTTTAAGTTATAAACATTTATTTGAAGGACACAGGCTCAATAACTGTTTTAGCTTTGACAATGGGTGGCGGTCGTAGTGATGTTTCAGATTCCTCTGATGATGAGGAATATATCCCAACTGGTACTTAAATGTTTTTTCTATTAATGTTTTAGCTGAGGTTGAGGAATCAAGCTCAGAAGAATCAGGGGATGATCTTTCTGAGTAAGAATTCTCTTCTATATCTTATTTTTTGTTTAGTGACGAGCTGGAGAAAGCTTCCCCTGAAGAAAAGAAAAGTAGACCAATTGCAGAAAAGGACAGGGATGAAATATGGAAAGAATTTCTTAAGGAAACAGAACAGGGTGTAAGAAAATTTGATATTCTTCTGACCTATTTCTGTGCTTAGAGCCAAGCTGAACAAAATTCATCCTCCAATTCAAGGTAATGCAGTTTTGGCGTTCTTTTCATATTTCCATTTAAATCTGATTTATATCCTAAGTGTTTGATTATGTGTTAGGGACTCCTTGTCTGTCAAAACAGATATCCCAGAAGAACCAACTCCTAGGTTCGTTTTATTTTAGTTATTAAGCTAGTTTTTATGCTTCCGATTACACATTTATATTTTAATGTTTTAGCAATAGCAAAGTCAACAACTCTGGTCCCTCAAGCAGAACAATCGTCGGTGTTGGCCAAAAGTATATAGATAATATAAGCTAATTGCACCTTCTGTAGACGGCCTGCACAGACTACAGGCAACCGATTACATGACGCGCTTAAGAAACTCAGGTCCTCCACTCTCGGTTCCAGTGTTCCTAAAATTTCCACTTTGGTAAGTTGGGATGTTTTCGCTGGTTTCTCATTCGCTTTGTTTTTCCTAAGAAATTTTTTACTTTAGGAAAAATCCCGACTTGACTGGGAATCCTTTACCGAAAAGGAGGGAATTAAAGACGATCTCAAGCTTCACAACAAGGGAAAAGATGGGTAAGCGAGACTTAATCGTAAATCATTGCTATCGTTGGTAAATGGAAACTTCCGTCCTAATTAGTTGGCAATGTAGTTTTAAGTATCATGGGTTCAACTCTCATTCATACTTATCGGAATAGCTAATCTCGCAGAGGGCAGCAAAATTCAAGTTTTTTATTCTAAAATGGGCTTTCCAAATACCTTCAATGGGTGTGACGAACGACTGTCGCTTCTTACCGTTAGTTGGAATGTCTGTTGTACGTCTAAGACCCATCTCATGGCTAATAATTTGCTAGCCCCATTGTATCCATAGTCAGGAGACAGAAAAGCTAACTATAAATAGGATTGTGCTTTGGAGGGTATGTTTCTCATAATCGGTTAGTAAATAAAGGAAATTTCTCTAGGCATGTTTTGTGTTAAATTTAAGAGAATACTGAGGCTCATCAAATCAAGAGTGTAATAAACGGCATCTCAGTTCTCTACACGAGGTGTTGTGACGAGTCAATTCATCCAGTTCCCCCATTGTTCATTGATAAATTATCATTTAAGTCTCAACTGTCATCTCATTACTCAATTGATTATCGATAAAGATTCATCTTGCAGTTAAACAGGTACCTTATCTCAAATCGGCATCTAGAAAACGTAACTTTCATGGTAGACAGAATTTCATAATTTTCGCATAATTCTTTCCTTGCAGATACGTAGAGCGCAAGGCATTTGAAGCCCGAACGCAGGAACGGCAATATGAGATGCTGAGAGAAGCCCGGTTAAAGAATCTTTCACGGCGATGAATAGGTGTAACAAAATCTTTCAAAACATTTGTACATTTTCCCTACACTCCCCTTGTCTTACAATCAATCAATCAATAGAGAAAATTCAAAATAGTTGGCGTTAATATTCATTATATTGTTGGAGCTACACAAATTAACTAAGTAATTGAGAGGTTTACTCCTCTGCCGGATCAAAAGTGTAATTTTCAAGACCGTTGGATGGGTATTGTTTTGGCATCTAGGGGAGAAGAGATTAGAGGGGAAATTAAAAGCTACCATAGGATGGAAGTATTTGTACATATCTCCAATATAAACCAATGGAGACAGAATCAATACGGGTGCGATGAACTTTAACAGTGTCCGCCAGCGCGGTTCATTATAGCGCAACCATTGTTGGTTTTCATCGTAACCCATTGACTGATGCATATCCCAACTCCAGGGGATGGGCTCGTTGTAATCACGTTTGGTGTGACCGTAATCATAGACATCATAAGGGTCGCGATGGACTTCGTTAAAGGGCTCTAGGTTCGGAAAATCACCCGGAGCATTCCCATCATTTTCATATGGTTTATAATCCTCTGGAAGAAGACCATACTTCTTCGCTGCAGCCTCGCGTTGAGCTGGAGTTGTAGGATACGGTTTTGGCTTCCAATCGGCATGCCAATCTGAAAAAATAAGGAAAATATGAATTGTAATATTATTCTAATTCCCAAGCCTATTTAGAAAAGCGTCTGCCAAACCTTATCAAAAATATTTAAAATAATGTGGAGAAGTATATCCTAAAATTCTGCCACATATTGTTGTGATATCTATGAAGTTATAAAAGTAACTACAGACGGCACGTACATGCGAAATTTTTCCGCGGGATTAAGGGTAAACGAACCCTTAAACAGCATAATTGCCGACCGAAATTAGCCATCTAGCTATTTGTACTACTCAGGCTAACTATTATAAGAAAATCTATAAACATCAAGGACGTATATTTTGATATTTTTGGACCTTTAACTTTTGTTCAACTCATTTTTTAAGTCAAAAAATTTGTCGGTAATTTTATATTCCTTGGGTGGTTTTAAAATTTTTACAAGTTAAATGGGCACGTCAAGTTGGTAAGGTTTTTGATATTATGTGTGATCAATTTTTCATTAAATGAACAAAATATTTTGTGAAATTTGAATTTATTTATTCCAATGTTAATGAACATGTAATAGTTAATGACAGCGTTTGAACAAGGAAATGTCGTTGAAATAGGCAATCCGTTTGCTCTCATTTTATAGATATTATAATATGAAATAACGTTCTTTCACACATTTTAATGTGGTCAAGAAATGAGTGATGCATAAAAGATATCATGGAATTATGAACTGTTATCCAATTTAGTTTAAATGAAATATATGCGAATTCACAAGACAAATATTTCGCTCCATTTTATCAGCAAATCAAATTTTTTATTGCTATTTTGTATTTAATCTTAAATTAAGCGAATGGCATCTAGCTGTCATGAGCTCCAAATATCTTTTGACCTAAATTAAAAATATCTTTAAAGTCACAGTACCATCTAGAATGAATTATGCTTCTTCTTTATTAAATAGGAAAAATGCAAACTTAATTCAAAATATTTTTAAGGTTCCGGAATACTTTAATTCTATCTCTCACACCCCCTCCAACAATACAAACGTTTTAATTTGGAATATAGTATTGGCAAATTTGATACCGTTAAATTTCCAGTATTCAGTTCAAGCACGCAATAACTTCATGATTACATATGCCTTTTGTAGAAATTTAAGGACAACAGGTTGGTAAAATCTTCTTTTAAACGATATCAGTTACGTTATATACTGCAGCACACTTATCTTGACTGATTTGGGCGCGGCAACTCCGATTTTGTTTTGCATTGAATTTTCTCGTTTTTTGTTGTATAGGACTGACATCACACACCAAGAATGATACGACGTCACCAAAAACACCCGAAAATATTTGACGACAAGACATGATTGGCGTCTCACGAAGAAATACTTGTACATAAAATTAATTTGTTTATTGAGCACATAGAAATACATTGATCGCTACCTTGTATCCATTTGTAATTACTCACCAGATTATAGCTTATATGAATGATTATAGTTTATGAGTGCTATACTCGGCAGGTGTCTATCAACACCTGAAGATCAGAAATGATTAATGCGTGATAAGATCTCCACTACAGTATCCACAGACGGTCCCGCTGTGCGCTTGCGTGTTTGTACATAGATACCTAATCAGATGCCGATCATCACGCTGAGACATCGAGAACGACACATAACTGACTTCTAACACAGAAATGTTTTGTATATAAACCTAATTTTCTTATTTATAAATTGGAGTAGCTTGCCTACCACCTTCAAATTAATCTGGCCACATTAGTGGCTTGACTTATTCCAAATATTCGATCAATATGGCTCTGGTAGCCTTACACATTACAATAAGGTGTGATGATAGTAGACTTAACAGAAGTTAATCAAAATTGGTAGATTCTGCAATTTAAATCAACTGTAGTGGACTAAAACTACTAAGAAATTTGACAATAATTAACTGTTTTATAGAACTAAATGCAGTTCGGCGATCGCATTCTAAAATAATGTCACCTGATATATGACACAAAATCAAGCATGGCAGTCACGAGGAGACGCCAATTCCGGCGGGTAGGATAGCCACACTCATTAACGTAAATTTTTGTCACTTATAGTAAATTTTATTGTTCAAGACGCTTTGTCAATATATGCCGGAGAAAAATGGATCTCACATTATTTAGAAAATTACCGATAACAGCAAGATTACGATCCTTAAGTACACTCAATCTGCATGAATTTGTTAATTTTTGTGTGATTTGTGAAATGAATGAACTTTTGCCTACTAAATTAGGCAAATCATTACTTAGACAAATTACGTGGATAGACAGGCCAATGTGCAATTTTCTTTTGAACAGATTTCCACATATATCCTATGAAAATATGGTTCCTGCTATGAAATATTACGCCAACCGCATGTTACAACTGAGCAACCCGCCATCAGAATCCTATCTAGATGAGATAAATGTCTTAATTTATGAACCGTTATCTGGTAAGGCAGCTAAACAGTTTCCTTTTGCTTGTAAAATGATGGAAAATTTTACATGTAATATAACTACACTCACAGATGAAATAAATGCTGATATAACATACCCAAAAATTAATTCAATGATTGATATAACCATTACAATTCCTAAACTTCATGAGCCCATTAATATGATAAGGATGGAGAGAAATATGAAAATCGCAAAAGAAACAAATCGTATTCCAACCATGGACGTAATCATTTACTGTGTGGATGAAAATCTGTCTGATACTGAGCATTTGGAACTTATTATTGATCTACTTAACAGAAAACAGCTCTTAATCTTGGCAATTTTCTGTAATGTTGATACCAAGAATACCTTGCAAATTCTTGGCGAGTTTAACAGAAAACTTCGTTCTCTGAAAACATACAGCGCAACGAACAGGTGGATACTGTGGTGTATCAAGTGTGAAACTTCAAATAATACTATTTTGAACTTTGATGAACTGAAATACTTTTTGCTCGATTACAAAAGAAAACAATTTTAATGCTGAAATAAATTTTAAGACACATGGAAACATAAATTCTAAGGTAACTTTCTTGCGGAATTTAAAGTGTCGTATTAACACCCTTCTTTGAAACACGAATTTACCTTATTGAGTGGAAATAAGGAGTCAATCGAGTTGTGATTTCACTATTATTGAACTGATTACAGTACAGTAACATAGCTATTTTATTATGAGAGCAGATGAGCCAATAGAAAATTTAAGAATAGGCTGCCAAGTAGTTTGAAAATGTTGTACTTTATTGAAGTATAAGACGACAGCCATTGCTACAGTCGAGCATTTAGCTGTCGCCACTTATCCGAAACTGCAAGCATAAAAAGAATTACAAATTTGATAATTGGTGGAAGAAGCGAATGTTTAAACATATTTGTATTTTCAAGGAATGAAGTTCAATATGATTAGGGAATTGGGATGAAAATAAATAGTTTAGGAATTTAGAAACTAATAACCAAAAAGATACAAGTAATTTGACTGTTAATTATAGTTGATGTTAAACACATACCTTAAACACTATCTGTGTTTAACCAGCTTACCCTTGGGTTATCTAAGCTAACTGCATATTAGGGTAACTGAATTATAATTATGGTGTGGGTGGGTTGATATTGGCATACAAATATAAGACGAATGAAAATATTTCCTGTAAATGGATATCTATTGCTAAAGTAAGTATGAGAACAAAAATTGAATAAGAATATTTTGTGAAATAACTATGTTTAAACCAAGTGAAAAAAAGCGTTTTAAAATGCTGTAATATTATAAAAGTTTTGCCCTTAAAAATTTAAAATAATAATTTGTTTTGAAGGTGTTTTTCATTTGTAAATTGATACGAAATTTGGTAAAAAAGCTTCGCGACATTGAAAAATTTTGTTTTAACTTGTTATAGTCAATGCGCGTTTTTAATTGCTAAAAGGGCTTTAGAGAACTTTTCGAGTGACTCCATCGTGTATGAAAGTTACCGTTTATCCGTTAACGATTAATTATGCTCAAGGCTTGCAGTCCAGTTGTTGTGCCTGTTATATCTTGGTCAAGACAATGCCCATTACATGAAATAACTGAAATACTATGCTCGCCAAAGTTATCCGAAGTCGTGACTGGCGACTCACGTGGTGAATTAATTATTTGGAATCTGGACGCCACAAATAAAGTATTAACAATTTCGGTCTAACCAATTTAGTTTTCGCCGAAATGGATGTGCGTTGGTCACACTGGTTCCATAAAAAATCTTGGACATGCACGATGTGATGAAAAGCCATCCGACTCATACTTCTTTAGTCATTCAAGCACCAAGTACGTACTTTTTGACACGATATTATTACTGTAAATTCATAGTGGACTTTTACGATCTCCTTTTGCTATAGTGAACTTGCCATTTGGAATTGGGAGGATGGAACATGTATGGATATTCGGATTGACCAAAATTATCGGCACACCAGGATAAAGGTTGGTTAAGCTATTTGGCGCAAAACGCCAAATCCAATATATTTTATTTGACATAATTTTATTTATTTACAGTCTTTCCAACCAAAATTCACCGATGGAAGGCTGCTCTTCTGTTCGGGCCAATACCCATGCATCGTTGTTATGCATGCAATGCAACTCTCTAATCTCTACGTTCTTTCCTCAAATTCTCATCCAAACTGGATACAGGATTTTGCTCTTTTCACTCATACACATCTGCAGCGTAAGTCCTTATTGTAGTAGTGTATTGAATGCTATCATATTACAAATTTTCCTCGATTTTAGCGTACTTCACGTAGGTCAGGCGTTAGGTTCATATTCTCATCGAATTTATTCTAATTTATTACAATTTATGAGGAGGAGTGCTGCATTTTGAACAATTACTGGAATTAATCTAACTGTTCCATATATTGTTAAAGATCTTAAAGTTATTTGCATAGCTTACTTTGATAATAGATACAGTTTCTGTTGTTTGTGATTCTTATTCCACCAGACCACTCTTCATGAGTTCTAGCGGTCATTTTAAGCATCGAATATGCATTGATTTTTGCTTTGAGAGACATAAGTATCACCGCTACACCACCGACACGAAGGCGAGTGAGTGTTTCTGATTGGTCCATTATTATGTTATATTATTGATCCATTGAATCATGTTTTGGTAGATAGTCAATTGATTTGTTTTATTTTAAGAATTTTCGAAACACTGCTTTCTGATATTTCAAGTTCGCGTTTAATTTCAAGGTCATCGTTATACCCAATCATTCAGTTGATTGCCCTTGACTCCTGTCACTTAATAATACGTCATATGTCATTGTAACATCATAACTATTAGAACTCATGATTGTAACGTATATGTAAAATTACTGCAATATTTGAGGAATTTTTGACATTTCGTGTTCTTAATTTCTATCAAAATTGTTGTTTTTATACAACTATTTCTCACTACAACAGATACGTTAGATGGTCAATACAGAGATCAAAAACGCGATTTATCCACTCAGACTTCCAGCAGAGATCTTTTCTGGACTAAGGTAGTCTGATTTCTTATATTTAGGTAATCGTAAAGGCAAAAATAGATAGTAATCTACCGTTGAAACTAAATTAAGTGAAATGATGGTAATGAGTAATATATGGTTTGAATGTCCGTGTTTTTTAACCACTAACCGAAAATCTGGAACGGTTTAAGGTAATTCCACAGCTTGCTAACTACTTGCCACAGTGGTTGAAAGTCTGAGGTATTTACGTTCTTATGATAATTTCGGGATAGGATTTGGTGAAGCTAATGAATGGGAGTAGTAGAATAGGAGGCTTTCATTCAGGTTACTTCCTCTCTACCTAAGTTAGATGCTGCCAGTACTTACTATAATGTACTTGGAAGGTATTATGTTTACATTTTACTCGTTTGTTATTACTAATTTAAATTTGGTAAATTTTCCTAAAATCTTTCAGAGGAGTCTAGTGACGATATTTGCGTAGTTGCAGCAAGTGAGTTTAGGCCGTATGATGTGCTTGATGATTAACTTAGCCCTCCTCTCCCCCCTAACTGTAGAGATCTCCCTTTATGTTTAATGTGTTTACATTTGCTTTTACAATTTTTAATTTTATAGTTTGTTGTTTTTTAAATTGTTGCTGGATGTTTAGATCGCGTTATTTTCTAGTAGCTTATCCGAAATATGAGGTTCAATAGTGCTGATGAAGTCGATCAAATCGGCAATGAATTGTAGTCTGGATGACTTGTCTGTTACAAGCTGCTTACGAATAAATAAACTCGTAATAAGTGGATGGTTTGCGACCGTCGATTGATGATGGTTGTCTTACGGACGCATTGATCAGTAATGTTTTCCAATACTTCTTTCTTTTATACCAGATGCTTCGAGTAGAAAGTAGTATGCAAGCAACTTCGTTGAATTATAGTTTTATCACAACAGCAATATGATTTGACCCTTTAGAAGTTATTTGAACCAGTCTCTGAGACTATGTAATTAGCATGTGGAGAACAGTTTTTAATAAACTGTTGAATTTGCTGTCTTCATACGAAGATACTGTTATCTCATCTTAATATTTTGCTGTCGAAGCTGGGATCCTTTAATGCCAGATTGCTCATTGAGGTTTTTATGTCTCATTTTAACGTTTCCTGGTGGTTTGCTATTTGGAATTTATATCTTCATCCAAACTAGGGGACGAAGTTTTAAGAGATCGCCTCAGATATTCAATTTATTAGGTCACACTGGTTATTACAGGTAAGTAAGCCCCAAACTCACTGCCTTGGACCGCGAAGCAGGATTGGCGTTGGATAGGCGCCAATGAATATCGATTGTGTTACCGTTGCCCTGTACGCTACCACTTATGTTATCTCTAAATCGAGTTTTCTCCAGTTCAAGAGTCTCCGTGATATGTTTATTTTAGCGGACTTAGAAAAAGAACATTTATTTTCGCACGTAAATATTAGCACGATTATTTTTCCCTACTGGAATTTTGCTGAACTCTATTTTGTAGTCGTAGGCAAGGACGCTTTTTAAATAATAGATCTTTAAAATTATTTTTATTACATGCTTTTAGAGGAAGTAGTTCTTGGTGTTTCGAATTCTGCAGTTGTCACGGTATGGACACTAACAGGGAAGGAAACTCTTGTAAGACATTCAAAATATCACCTTTATTAATGTATCAGTTATCCATAAAATATATTTATCTGTGACAGAACTCAACTAACTTCGAGCACGAATCGAGAATGGTTGATACAAAGTCGAATATTCTTCAAATCCACTGTTGTCAGCAGCTGCCTCGTCTTGTTCTTCTTATTTGTGTTGATGAATGGAGGGTAAGTAGGTCAATCTTTTCGATGTTCGGCCCACAAAATGCTTTAAATCCGCATTTTTTGTGGTCTTGTTGCTATTTTGTAGATTCTGGATGCTTATGACTGTTCAACACTAGCTGTGCAAAATAAATCCAATAAGAGGGAGAAGTTTACTGGCGGAAGTTTCTTCAGTCGTGATTACATCGCCATATTCACAAATATTGGCGAAGCCCTTATTTATCGCCTCTCAGAGGAGTATGTTTTCCTCATAGTCTATTTATTTTCCGGTCAAGTATATTTTGCCAAAACTGACTTTTCTCTGTTTTAGCATCTTTTCAAAGATAGGAGGCGGTATCCAGGCTCCAAGTTCAAAAACTAAGTTGGTCGTAAAGCTGAAAGTAAATATGGACATGCTGCCTCCTAAATTTGTTAAGTTAATATTTAATAATGTTTACTCGATCGAATTTTTCAGGCAAATGATGAACCGCACTTGATAAAGCCAATTAGGTCTCTCTTTCAATATATACCTGTCTCAAGAATATCGAAACCAGGTCTGTTTCGTATCGGCGCTTCTGATAGTTCTGTTGCTGCGTTCATATGCGGTCGGTCTGACGGCCAGCTTTGTGTTTGGAGTCTGACTACTGATCAGTTGGTTGATCCAGGTGAATCCCTTTTTAAATTTTGTCATCTGCATTTAATTTACTCCATTAAAGTAATATCAAGGAAACATTTTCACCAAGAATAGGTATGGTTTTCAATATTATTTTTATTTGGGGTAGTGGAGAACGAAATTAGACATTTTCAATCCTGATAAGCTATCTCTTGTTTCCGGATAGTGATCAATGTCTTTCTTCCTTAAGACGTTCTTGTTTTCAGTTGTGAGTTAGCATCAATTGGAAAACGGTATCAAATATTTTTCTTTCAAAAACGGCGACTTACATTCGTGAAATTTCGTAATCATTTTTTGATTTTATGGAAGACTAATATCAAGCTTATAAGATTTCATTATTAAACCGATACCAATAGAGTCAATTAATTTAAGGCTGTGTTAAGTTCATTTACTGACACAATGGGACGTGAATTTACACATTAATATTTGAATACCAAATCAGTTATTATATATAAATCAAATTTTCTTATCATTTTTGGGAGTTCTGGTTGAAATAAATCATCAAGCTTGTTACAGATTTTTTAAACAAGTTCATCGTCAGAAATGATGTCTAAAGTTCACTAAACATTTTTTTAACTTGCCAAATGGTTGTGGAAGTAGTCGTTAAATTCAAACTTTTGTGCAGTGGCTGGTATGTATGTATTGTGAAACATGCTTATCAAATATCATTTGTAGTACTGGTTACGCTGATCAAATCTGAATTCAAATTTACATCTTGATAGAAAGAACAATTTTGTGCAAGCATCCTTTGATTCAATAGGCCCAAATGGCCACATAATAGAGGACAATCTAATACAGAGGTTAATACATAAGTGTTAAAATAACGATTTACGACCGTGTTCGTAATAAAATACCGCTTTTTATGCTAGAAAAAATGATTCGAAGCTCGTTTTTTTAGTAACATAGTCATCTGTTCAATCATTTTTCTTATTTTTGCTGTTCTTACAAGAAATTACACGTAATTTATGTTTTAATACTTGAAATATTTGAATAGATAGATAGTAGACTGTCTTCGCCCTTTCACCATTTGTTCTTTATATCTATGTTCTTTCAATTAATCTGGTAGATAAGCAGTTAAATCGGTATTACTTATTTTAAACCAATACACTATGCCTTATCCGTATTTTATCTTTAACTTTTACCATTTTCCGATAGATAAATACGTTTTGGAAATACAGCCTTTCATGCAAACTAAGCTGTCGGAAGTTTGGCAAGACATTACCGAAAATTTTCCCAATGAACCCGGATTTTTCAATGTAAGTATGTTATTTTTTTCCATCCTATTTGATTAAAAATACTATTTTGGTAGCTTTCAAAAGTGGCATGTTCTAAGGGTGGAGGAAGTATACTTGGGAAATTTTGGTCCTGAAAATGAAGTTGCAATTGGTGCTCCTCCATTAATTAGCTTTATGAGTTGGGATATTTGAAGTCGACCAATCCTTAATGGAGCTTAGATTTGAAGACAGTTGGATGAAAGTAGCAACAAATGTCAATTTTTAAGAGCGAAGGATTACCTTCAATTTCATATTTTTAATCTTCCACATGAATTGAGATTTTTTAGGGCTCTCTTTTCGGTAAGAGTTTAGTTTTGAAGGCAATTGGTTAAAATTTACAGTAAATATCGGTTTTCAAGACCGAAAGGTATTTTTACAATCCTGCATTTCGGTTAACCACGTTGAATTCATCGAATGATGGAAGAAAACGTACATCTAGAAATGATAGCACTTAAACTATTGGGTGTTAATGCCATTTCTATCTTTTAAGGCTATGTAGCTTTTAGTTGGCGCAAGCTGGGAAGATTTTCAGCTACCACAAATGGTCTTCATCAGCTTAAGGTTAATATCTGAATACAAGGGTTCGCTATCTCGTCTTACATATTGAATTGAATAAAACTGAATTTACGCCTTTAATTTAGCCTACTAATTCGCCCAACGAAGTGGTGACCTGCTGTATTCTGGCTTATCTCTCGACCAACGTCGGACATAAGGTCCTGCCTCCTCTCCTAATTCGTGGTACTTCAGACGGAGATATAATTATTTCCTCTACTTCAAATAGCACTATTCATCGATTCAAAGCACACAAAGGAGCTGTTCTCAGTCTTCTTCACCCCTTCTCCTTCACTATGGAAAGGGCTGACTTCTTGCCTGGCCTTTTATTATCGGGTGGTAAAGACTTTGCTGTTAGGATGTGGGATTTGGAGGCCATTTTGAATAAAGAGGAACAAGAGACCTTACCTCTGGGGACATTTTACAATCATGCTGGGCCTATAATCAGCCTTACTGTTGGACCAATGAAATCTCCTTTCTCTTCGGTAAGTAAAAATTACGTTATTACTATTTCCTGCTACAATTAAATGTAACAACTTAATTATTTTTAAGTAAATCGAGGTGAGACGTACTTTGATGCAATAATTAAATGTGGTTGAGTTACATACGTCTAAAACGTGTGCACGCTGTGATTTCATAAAATTATTTAACGAATCTCCCTTTGGTACATAATGTTATATCTTACATATTAAATTTCATTCTGTTTTGCCTGTGCACTTGTTCAGTTCCATAGCTCCAAGATGTCCTCTCTTTATTCTCATCAACCAAAGGGATTCAAGCTCCTGCATCCCTCTACTCTTTATGGTGAAGTTTCCAAAGCTTGGAAGGATATTGTCTTATATCAGTTTCTCATGTTTGCTGATCTTTAATGGGACTCTGCTGATAATTGCGCCGTAGTCTTCTCATATCTTGCTCGTTTGAATAGATGATTTCAGGAAACTTCGGAGTTATCTTCCCATTTGTGCGTGTACTTGAACCGAGGGTGTTATATAATGATGTTGCTTAAGTAATACACTTTCAACGCAAGTGAATAATTTGTTTTAGTGTAGTTGGTATAATTTATGTGTGATCTATGGGTTAGAATGCTATTTCAATATCGCTTTTCAAAAGGATTACTCCTGATAGTCAGTCTTAGACGCCAGAAGAAGGGAGTGAAACGGCCTGCAGCTAAAAATTTTAAAGAATTAGGAATAAATTGATTGGCTATCTGGTTAGCTAATAATTGCTGCGACCGTTGAAATCCGATAATCGGTAATCCCGGTGCACGAGGAGTGTACCGAAAGTATTTGATTTCACTTCCTACCACATTGAAATTATTAATGAACGGCTTATTTAACAGACATTTTTTTCGACTTCTAAATATTACCCGTCTTCCTTAATTTAAAACTATTCTGTACTGTACCTGATGTACAAATGTGCAGGTCTGTGTATGAATTTAATCATTTTGTGTGTTTATTTCAAATCTTGTTCATTATTATCTATGCAAAAGATTTCAAACCAAAAATTATTTCAAAATAGATATTTTTTATATGCATTATGAACGAAATATTCCATTGAACTCTAGTTATCTGATGGACGCGTATCTAAATAAACCTCAGTGGGAGCTTCGTTCGTGCTTTTAATGGGTGCCTTATACACATTCGTCCTGGTAATTTTTAACAGAAATATGCGTTATTTGTATTAATCCACATATAAAATGAATCCTTATACATTATTTTATAAGGATTACAACAAGGTTTGCAAAGTATGTAGTCGATGTCCTACTGCTTTTCGCAGTGTAGATTCCGCATTTTCAATTGTCAACAAGCTATTACAACAAGCTTACGATGTCCCTAAGGTTATGGCTTGCGCAAAAAGGTTCCGTTTAATATCTGCAAAACTTAAGAAAGCCGATGTTGCCACCACTTTTGGAATAAATTTACGTATAGAACTGAATGAGAAATTTTAACCCTCTTAGCTTTCAATTTGTACAAAATCGTGGGTAAAGCATAATTTATACATTTATATTATTCTTATTCAATTTATAACAAGGCATTCTACTTTCAAAAAATGTCAACATGTTTGCTGGTTTGAGCATTCTTAGTGTACATATCAATTTTGTTTGGGTGATGACATAGCCACCACAGTCAGTTTTGTCGAAATCACCTGATAATTATAATGAATTCAAATCAAACAAAATGTGGAGCTGAAAAAGCATACGACTAGGCAGAATTTGACAGTATGAATGTTTCAGATGTTTTATTTTCACCTTGTATTAGTACCGATTTATTTAGAAATGTAATTCTAATCTATTTCGTATGAAATATTATGTTCATTAAGTTAAAAGTCGTATCAAAGATATAGTTTTGACAAATTTATTGAGGAAAGGGAAGCGAGTTGTGAAATTTGGAGACTTTGCTCATGATTTGACAATTTCTGCATAACTGAATTGTAATTGGCATCGCTTTATCAATAAGGCCTTTATAGCTTAAATATTTCGGGGTATTCCCTTCAGTCAAAGCTTAGCTATGAAGAAGCCTGTATAGTAGTTGCAGATATTGCTTTTCAGTAGCGAAGGTTTATATTTGTCTACATTTTCGAAATCACGGAATTCGTAATTAGTATTCCAATTGAAATAATGTATTAAGTTAGATTCAAGATAAGAAGTTAGAAGTCTTGTAAATATGACGGCCTTTGTGTGGTATATGATTAACGCTTTCCGTTGCAAAAAGTGTAAAGTCGCTGATCCTAAATCCTGGAATGGCTAATTACTCATTCCAGGACCGCATATTTGTCACCCCGGCGTATATAAACCATAAGGAGAAATGGTTTATTAATTCATGAGACCGTGTAACACTGCAGCTTCCATTCTCTTCATCTGAGAAGTAACAGATGTTTATATAGTATTCTGAGTTACTCAATTGATTGATTCCTGATTAGTTAGTAATTTAGCAGTGGCAAGATTTCATTACGTGGAAAATCATTAATCAATAAGTTAGTGCACAAGAAACGAAACCTGTGTGGGTTTCATTCAGATGTGTCAAGTTACTCAATTTGGCTTCCTGTCAAATTTCTGTGTATGCTTTTGTGCCAGTCAAAAAAAATAATTGCTTTTTTTCTGGGTTTTAGGATCGCAAATTCCATGAGGTAAGATTTCAGACTAGGCTTACTCTCATTGCTTACGCTTCTGCATTTATTCAACAAGGTTCTTCAATAGGGACCTTTTCTATTGTCGCTTTAAAATTCATTTCGCCTCCGCTCCGAATTACCAATACCATTCGCCCCCCAATATTTGGGAAAAGATTGTCATCTCTTATCCCCACTAGCTGGGATATCTAAAATTCCACCTGAGCATCACTTAGCAGCCGGGCTGAGCTGCCCAAAGTTAGAGATTGAAAGAGAGGCTGCCTGGGTGAATTTGTTTACCGCAGAACATTAACAGATTTCTGATCAACGAATTCACCATAATGAATGGAGTAAAATACAGATAGCGATGTGACCGCCAAATCGTTGAGCGGAATCAGCAATAATAATGTTTAAAAAAATTCGAGAGAATGTCCAGCAGTTCACCATGCCTGTCTATAATGTATTTTGGACCTGGTCAAGTTCTACCAGCTGTCTTTTAGCCTCTGTTATCTTCAACGGGATTGCTTCGTCAGCTCAAACTTCCTCACTTCCATGGTCAATGAATGAGTTCACTCTTTTACTTCTTTATCTTGAGTAAATAAAGATTATACTACACAATACTTCTTTCATCGTCTGTTAAACGGACACAGAGATGTTTAACATTACCTATTGCAACGCTTAAAAATCTTACTAATGTAAACTTTGATCAAAGACTGCTCATTAAGCTGTGCCAGATTAAGGATTTTAGTTATCTCAGCTCTGCTATGCCAAGATCTTGTAAGTTGCATAGTGTCATATACTATCATTCTATTTTCTCATCCCTGGAAGAAAAAAGAAGAATTTAAGCGGGAAGACCGGCCATTATACTTAAAAAACCGGTCAATAAGCACTGGATATTGTGGACAAAAAATTGTTCAGAAATTCAAACGGCGAGTTTGCTGACCCATTGATTTAATTCCTTGGTTGACCATGCCACTGATTTATTTTTGCCTTGCCTATGACAAGAGCACGTAGAAGAGATTAGGATGTAATTCTTTTTTTTTCAGGGGATTGTATTGACTACAGCGGATGATGGAACAGTGAGTGTCATTTCTCCAAACTCCAAACGCACCCTTGTTGTGGCAAGAACCGCTTCTGGTGGTTCCGCCAACACTTCCGGAACTGTTCATGCTGTCAGCTGGCGATTGGCCGAAATGATGCTCCTGGTTCTCTCCACCGATGGCTCATTGGCTATTTGGGACATCCACACTGGCCAATTGGAGCGGTTGTTCATCTTTTATTTGTTTTACTTGGTAGTTATTTTAAAGATTGTAATAGGTGGTTGATTCATCCTTTCAGGATTGAAACTGGTCCCACGGCAATGAGGCTTTTTAACACAGGCTCTGACCTCTTTGTGACTGGTTCTCTTCCCCCTCCTACTCCCTTGATGGCCTTCAGTCCAGCCAATCAGAGTGCCTCGGCTGCCAGTGTTGTTCATCGCACAGCTCCCGGACGACTAATGCCCAGAAATCGAGGTGGTGCCGCTGGAAAGACCTTCCTTCCTCCATTAGTACTCCAGAGTGTTGGAGCTAATTTGTTTGGAGGACCTGCTGCATTTGTATTTCATTTTGATCCTGAAGCTATCATCAGTAACATTCTGGCCAATGCCGTTAATCCCCAGGTTTTTTATGAATAATACATCTACTGAATTGAAATACGTAAATTACTTATTTGCACAATTTTTAGGATAAAGAAAATGGTGTAGTTAAAAATCCACTATGTCTGCGTGATTGTGGAAATATTCTAAAATACCTGCTCTCTGTGATATATCCATGGTCAAATGGCGAATACGATGGGCTTATGTTGGAGGCCTTACAACTATCAACGTGCCCTCAGAAACCGCAGTATGGATGTCTTTCAATTGCTGGATTCCTTACTTTACAGTTTCCAAGTAGGTTGTAACTGTTCCTATCACATCAGTCCTATTTTTTAGGTTTGAATGATAAAACAATCACCACCATTATTGACGATCATTATTCCTCCAAGATTAACACAATTATTTATCTTGTTCTAATCGCTATTGCTGATGCTTTAAGCTGTTCACCCTCTGATAGATTGTCGCAAATATTCCCTCCTTTGACCATTCCAATTGAAACTCTTCTTCAGCATTCGATATTTTCTCCCCCTTCTGTCGGTCTTTTGCGCCAAATGCGACTTCATTCTCTCCTTGCTAGGTGGCAGACTAAGTGTATTCACGTATGTTTGCTCTTCATCTAAATGCATTTTTAAGCAGTAATTATTTTCTGTTGAATCAGAGGTCGCATGTTCATTGATCATTAACGCACACCCAGTAGCCGTAACTGTCACTCGTATTTGTTAATTCTGGCTGATAAAGGGAGTGACAGAATTCACTTGGGAGGCTCCGTGATTCTAACCCTCTACTCAAGGTGGGCGCTATCAAAATCCTTCATAAATGGACCTGGGAATTTTGGAATTTTTAATCCTGAGGAACGTCCAAACATTTTGTGTTTAATATGAATACTGCGGATGGCATAACTTCATGTTATTTCACACTCATTCCTTTTTCATATGTTCGTAGCACTCACTTACTAAACAAAGGAGTGCCAGTTGGCTGATCATACTTGAATTTGTAGTGATCATTTCGATTTCATTTGCAAAAAGTCGATAGCATCGAGAAACAGCTTATATAATTTCTCTTTAACGTGGGGAATAGGTTTTTTCTCGTTTAACCCCTGTTTAGTATTCACATGGAGTTGCCTTAATCAACTCTTTGTGCAAACTTGGAGATGATTTTTTAGGTAGATATTTTGGTTTCGGTTGGCATCGCTTGACGACATTTACGATCAGACAGTTGTTAAGTGATATTCAGAAAAGACGGAACTTTACAGATAGTTCAGCACGTTGGTGGTGCTATGGTTAACCTGATTCTCAACGTAGTCGGAGGTCACTGTTCGTTGCCCACTGTCCCACATCCAATGAGTGGAATGGTTGAGTCTGGTTTAATAAAGGAATTGGTAGAATTCAATATTATCGTCAGATATGATTTACGATTTATTTTTGGAAAACGCTTTCCTAAATAAGTTTGGGAGTTATTATTATGGACAGGGCAATTTTGTCTACTTAAATTCCATTTAAGTGGTTTATCAAAAACCCATCATTTATTATATTCAGATTCGGCAAAGTGCTAGAACACTAATCTTTGCATATCTGGATGCTCTTTCTGAAGAAGAACGCCGAGCTCTGGCCAGTCAATGGACTGCCTATCTTCCCGAAACAAATCACCACGTAGCAGAATCCAATCCCAGTGAGTGTGATCAGTGTGAAGAGAATCCATCTAGCCAAGGTACCACCGATTCACAGATAGCATTAGATTGCTGTGAAAAGGAAGATTTGCTGAAGATTTCAATCAGGCTTGAGAATGGAGTCTTTGATTCATTTGCAATTGGACCGATGAAATCCCTCACTGCATCATCGGTTCATCATTATCGCATTGTTGTAAGTCTGTCTTTTTCTTCTACACTACACCTATCGAATAGTGGCATCGTGGAGGTTGAGGGTGTTCTAAACATCATCTTTTAGAATTGTGCAATTCTGACTCTCGCTGCACTGGTAACGCGAGTCGAATCGCAACACCTAAATCCTTCGTTAGCTGCTCGTGATTTGTGCGTTGAGTTCAACTATCCCTCAACTTCATCTGCAGCTTCTTTGTCACCATATTATGACTCAGTCCCTCCTGACGTCAAAGTTGCTTCCTCATTATTGAACGAAGAAGTGCTTCGCAATCTTGCTAATGCTCTTATGCGCTATCTAGGTAATGTTTGTAGCATCTTACTTAAATGGATATAAGTAGTTTTCGGTATGTATCACAGATTTGTATCTAAATTAGATATGGATTCATATTCATATGTGAAACAACCGCTAACTGCTCAAGTGTCACCTTTGCGTCGTACGGCAATAGATTTTCTTGGTCGAGGAATTCTACTCTGGGAACCCTACTTAGATATCTTTCGTCTTCTCGATTCTCTTCTCTCACTTATTGCAGATGAGGGTAAGGAGTTGAATGAGTAAGTGCCTATTCACTTAATATCAGAAATACATACGGGGAGGGGGGTTCTTTAATTCTTGTTTTTTTTTCAGTTTACAACTAGGTGAAGTGTTCAATGAACAACAAGATGTTGCTAGAGCGTGCCGTCAGGCTCTCTGGAGGTTGGCTTTTACTCGTCCTCATCTTATTATCCTGACACTTTCGCTGATGCTTCGTAGACTCGGTCCGCAAACTCTGAATGCCATGTTAACTGCTGTTGCTTCTTCAACTAATGTGGCTGGTATTAGCGGCGGAGATGGTTCGCAGAAAATTCTGCGAGTTGTTGTATCCTCTCCTGCACTAGCTGCACCAATATTAAGTGGAGAAGCTTTGCCTAAAGGTAGGATTCCTAAGATGTCTGTTTTTGTATGCCTAAAATAAGTACTTCTGTTCTGTAATTTGTTTGTTTGCCTATTTCAAGGTTTACTCTAAGATAAGCCAAAATCCAAATAGTAAAGCTATAGGATCGAATTAGGCTTAGAAATCTCGTTTCGAAACTACTGGTCTTCCTTAACGCTCACGGTATACCGCAGCCTTTCCCAGTTGGGACAACAAAGAGTTAAGTGGAACCACGTGTGTGTTGGACAATTAGAAATAAGTAAGAGTAATTGGGAGGAAGTAGTACTGAGGGAGGGCAATCTGGATTGTGAGAGACAAGCAAAATAAGATATGCCTACAGCGGATGTCTAGTTGTGTGTCCTTTGTTAGCCATTGTGTGATTTTTAGGATGAGTAGAGCTGAGTTAATGTGTGCACTACAGACCATTCCAAATGAAACCCGTTAAAAAATATGAGGCTCCGAATTTCTCCCAAACATTAAAAGATAAGACTTCGGGTAAGAAACCATGCCCATCTTGGAAAGCCCTCCCGAACACTCCTACCGGTTACAGTGGTGGTTTAGAGCCTTTCTGATAAAGTTAAAATTCTGTCAACCTCCTTATATTTATCAGTTTGGATGGATAGTGTGCTTTTGTAAGTATCCAGTCTGTGATTTTTCAGGTCTCAATGCGAATAATATACTGGAAAATAATTATACCAGTAAAACAGGAGTAAGGAATTTTTAAAAAAATATTTTATCCATTCGTTTATCATTCCTAATTTTTGACAATAGAAAAAAATGGTAAAAATAGCTGAAACGCTAGTTTACCTTAAATCCCTCTAGTCAAACATCAAGGTCTCAACCCGCAAATCACAAATCACCTTGCTGCTCCTGGCATGAGAAATGACAACAGTTGGAATCCTCAGGCGCCAGGCTATGTTATTCCTCTCATTCGTGCAGCTTCTGAGGTGCTTCGGGTTTTAACAGAGTTGACAAGTCGTCGCGGCCTGGAAATGACACCTATTCTTCCCGAATTGGTGGAAATCGTGCTGGTTTGCGTCAATCGAACCAAACTCAAAGAGCGAGGACTAAATTCCGTTTTCCCCATTCTTCAACAGTTAGTTCAACTGACTTAACTATTTTTCATACTCACTTAGGGAGCATTTAGTCAAGTAGTATATTTTGTTTTCAGATTCCACTCGGTTGCTAGCCATACTCGAGCTCAGAAAGTATGCGTTGGTGGATTGAATGGCAAACTGATATTCTTTGACTTCAAAAGTGGTCGCTATCATGTACGTTAGGGGTTCAATTTTATTCCTAACCTGAGTTCTCGCGAATTAATCTGCGTTCTTTCTTCCAGACTGTTGAGAGTGCACATAAAGCGCCAATTACCGCAGTTTGTTTTAACCTTGATGGACGCCAACTGGCCTCCTATTCAATGCTAGAGAATGTGATGAAAATTTGGCAGGTATTGTAAAGTGATTGCTACTTAAATCTTATAAATAGCGCCGAAGTTACAACTTGTGTTGTGCCTGTTTCAGCTTTCTTCGACTGGCTTGTTCGGAATCGGCACACAACACGTTAAGCCAATAAACGCCTATCCAGTAAGACCTTTTCAGTGTCCAGGTGGAATATCTGGCACTCCTCCCGACCCCTCAGAAATTGTGTTGTCATGGACTGAGACGGCGGTTGTTAATATTCTTCATTCCGATGTTCTAATTCGAACTGTGCCTCTTTCCAACTAGTTTTGTTGTGTAAAATGTGTAGCTTACGATTTCATACCATTATTTTGTCGATGTGCTCTGAGTGTTGTGATATGTGGGATCTATTAATTACTTGATTTTGCATATTTGTTGTATTAAAGTATGCACCAAAGATCACTTTGTGTGATTTTTTCCATTTTGAATTTTTACCATACTAACTACAGGCATAAAACGGAAAGTAGAGACGATTTATAGTTCGTCCCATTTTCTGCTGATTCTCCCCAATTAATTCTATTCTATTCATACGTAATTAAGAAATCATGAATGTAGATCTACCTGACAATGTTCGTTTCATTATATTTAAATACTTGAAAAAGATAGCTAAAGCTAATATTTATTCCTCACTTTGACCTAGACAATGAAGACTAAATAACAAGCTTAAACATTGATTTCCCTTCTTTTATTTTGACTACTTATCTGTCTGCTTCCGTATAAAATAGAGCTATGCCGCCACTAAAATGATCTATAATGCCTTGGCTACCCGCTGAGATGCCGCTGTTGTTACAGCTACTCATACTCAGGAAGAAAGAGGAAGACGATGGTTTATATATGACTTGGATACAAGTTGTGTATGTGATACGTGGTTAATCAATCGTACAACTGTGAAAAGACGTCATTCCAAGGTATTGGCATGTGGAAATAGTAGTCGAAAAGGTTAGTGCCTAATGAAAAAATTTCATCGCTTAGTAATAAATACGTAGTCCATTTTTTTGTAAATGAAAGTAAATTATGTATTTATTTTGGTAAATAATCAAATAATTTTACCAGAAATACTATTACAAGGTCAGAATGTCAGTTAAGAGATTATCATTGCACTCACTGCATTTTGCCTGGAATTGCCCATTGATTATAAAATGGCTGCAATTTTTGTCATCAGTACAAAATATCCAAATTACAGGTTTATTTTCATTTAAATATAATTAATGTAAATTTAAAAATGTGAATATTAAAATCAGTTGACCGTAAACTCTAAACTGCCCACTGCGGCATACCTTGGTTATGGTCGCTAAAACCTATAAAAATGATAAATTAGTACGGTTGCATAAACTTTGGAATTTCGTCATTGCCACTGGCTAAATGGACAAAAATAATCTCAATCAATCTCCTTCAAATAAGAAAATTTAAACCATAATGTAAAGAATGTTTCAGAAAATTTTGAAAGGACGATGAATGCAAATCTCTTGAGGTTTACGATCTATTATCAAAAGGGTTGAACTTAACCGGAAACCATGAAATTATGCGTTCATTAATCACATTTCGACTGCATAGGCAAAACTATGAATATATATACCTATATCGCAATATCGCCTTGATGGTATTAGTAAATTATAAAATCATGCAAGGTAAATTCAATTTGCTAAATATCCCTTCAGAGATTTAATAATTTATAACAGAGATTCCTATCGATAACCGTTGGGATCAGATTCAATTGACGACCCCCGTCGTGTTAAACCAAGAGGTATTTTTTAATCCAATTACGTGCTTCTCAATCATTTCAGATTAGAAATTAAAATAAAACGGCCATCAAAATCTCAACACTTATTTGGAGTTATAAAATGCAGTTTTGAATGAAATTAGTACGGTTTTTTCAAGGTTATTAAAATTTTAAGATTTGTCTAAATATTAGATTGTGTCCTGTAACTCTGCAATCAAAAACTTCGGATTCTTTTGTATCCTGCTGACACGTTGCAGACCATTTAACAAACCGAGTATCGCTAAATCAAGTATATTTTCGATATTTATTCTGCAGCCTTACGGAAATCGGTGATAAATCTAATACATACTTGACAATTTTCTCAATAATTGTCCTACGTCCAAGGCATCTTGCTTGAGTTAATTATTCGGCGTAATAACAAATAAGAGATCTTCGCATGGGATTTCTTTGTCCTTCTGTGCATCTACAAGAGTAACGAAACGGCTATTTGCTTTGAAGTAGAAAGATAATATCAAAGTTCGTTTCGTTATTGTCTCACTTTATAGGAATCTGTGAACTAGGGTCAAACTCCACTTGGAGTTTAATTGGACTGTGCCAGATTTATGTTATTTTTCAAAGGTAAATTTATTACTTAATATTTATTTTAACTGAACGAAGGTGAGGTTTTAATTATCAAAATAACTAATTGCTGGTTCCTCCACTGTTAAAATACAAGGTTTAGCAGTTGCAAATCGCGGCTTTTACTCAATATTGACTCTGTAAACCCAAAAATAGCAGTGACAACATCATTCAATATTTTGAATGATGTATCCCTTCTTCTGCCACACGAATGTAAGCCGCCTCCTGAGACGCGGTATTTCTCAAATGCAGACAGATACAAACCCTTGCTATTGAGAATTCATATATGTAACTGTCACATTCGCGCCTCTATAACTGTGCTTTTCCAAAAGGAATATTCCCAAATGCTCAAGCCATGAAGGTTATATGGGCAAAGCGGTGCCAATCGCCAATTAGGTTATGCAAGAATCATTGGCTTCCGGACCGATATCTAAAAGCTCCATCATCCACTTCCCATTGCTGAACAAAAGTGAGATTGAAAGCCATGCAACACTTGTCATAACCGCATCTTTGATACGGCCTTGAATTCGATGGAATTGATAATAATTTCTATTTTAGAGGTAACAAAAACAGATGATTGAAGGAAAAATAAATTACAAGTTTAATACTGAAAAGATAAAACCATTTATTATTAGCAATCTTACTCATACACTTGAAATATTTTTTGGTTTTATTAAATAAGCGAATTTCATAAGTCACATCAGAAGCAAAAAATTTTATTAATTAAGTTGTATACTTTTGATGTCAAATTATTTCAGATTTAAATATACATTTTAATTCTCAAATGTGAAATCTAAATTCCCTTCCCTACAACTCTGAATTCTATTGTAATTATATATACAACTCGGTGGAGAATCATCAAAGTAAATTTGGTTAATTTCAAATGAAATTCAATGTCACATTTTGGAGCTGTTAAATTTGTTGAATTCAAATTTGATTCAGTTAGCAAAAAGCTGCAGAATTCGTCAAAGAATACGGTGGAGTTGCAATTTATATTCCGCGATGAGGTTTTCCTATTTCATGAAGAAACTCCAGTTATATTGACTTATTATTTTCTTGTGCCTTTTGCTACCCATCCTTTCACTAATATTGGGTTTGATTTTCTGCAGAAGGATTATTCCAATAGTCCTGCAGTATAGGCACTTCAACCTGAGATGGATCCAATTAGAAGTCTGTGTAATTTGCCGTTTACCCGCTTCTCATTTGCGCAACAGATTTTCTTTTTGTTAACAATACTATTTGACGATTTGATTTGTTAAAAGAAACAGGTAACTTAACGAATCAATATCTTATTGCTTAGTTTTCAAACAAAAACTTAATATATGATCATGCATAATTCTTTAATTTTTACCTTAATGGTCAGAAGGAGATATCAGAATTGTGAAAAAATAACTGAAATATTCACGAAATTAGCAGGCTTGATCTTTGAAGCTGCATATACGGAGGTTGTTAGGGAGTTGTACAAAGTTTGATGATGAAGTGATTGGAAACGTGACAATAATCCCTTTCAAGATAATGGTAATTTTTACAAATGTCTCCTAAATCAAGTGGAAGAACCGGTTCAGAAGCTGGAAATTGCAGTAAAGGTATCAAAAGTAATAACAATAAATAGGAGTGTACTAGGGACAGCGTGAAAATTAAAATGGAAATAGTAAATTGAAATCAAATGAGAAAACAATGTTTTAAAACATTTTCAGTTTTGTTATTTGAGATTTGCTTACCTGGTAGTGAGCCACCTATTTATGTATAAAAAATGCAAGTTTAGACCAGACAATAGGTCTTTGACACATTTTTAAGAATATTTTTAAACATATAGTATGCTCATGATAACCCATATGCTTACAGGACAGTTAAATTTAATCGAAGTTTATTTCGGAAATGTCTTAGCTGTGAAGACGTAATTAATGATACTGCATTTGCATAAAATTAGTGATTTATATTTGTATCTTGGTCTTCTATTTGATTCCTGGGAGAGATTATTTTGTTGTTTTGAAATGAGTCAAGTCATTTGATGAGAGGATAGGCCGCTTTATCAATGGTTTGGAGGCCATTTCGCTCTAGAGAATAAGAATTGGAAGGTTATATTATTCATTATATCTCCCAAGTTAATTTAGGAAAGTGCTATTGATATATGTCTGAAGATGTGACATTCGTTTATATCTATTCCCACAGAGAGTATCAGTGGTTAATTCCTTTATTCAGTACATCCTGTTTATTATTCGATTCTCAGAACTTCTACTTTATTCTGTTGGTGCTGTGTAATTCCAGTATTGCTATTGGTATGCTAGTTTTAGCGGAATAATTCCAAATGCGACATTTGGCCCGCTTCTGATACAATTCTAAGTATAATAGGTATACATAACAAACTCATTCAATCTTTGTTTATCGTAAAAGTTCAAACATATGCAGCAACACATGTTAGGGGAAAATAATTTCTAACACTAGTTCCCTTATCTGCATCTTGATTGTTTCAAATTAAGTCGGTGAGTAACAACCCCAAGACCGCCAACTCACCCCTTCTCAATATATCAATATCTCTAATCCAATTTTTTCATTCCCAATTATGGCGATTAGGGTGGAGCATGAACGTTCGTTACACCGATTTAATTTTAGTCAACTCTTCATTAAATTTTAATCATTCATCTCATTGCATGAGAATCCCCTCTCCAACCCAGGTTTGCTCTTAAACTGACACCAACACTGAACATTCGACATCCTCAACCGATTGGGGAAGCTGAAATCAGTAAGGAGTCAATTAAATGATTTGATTACTTTAATTAAAACAAACCACCTGAAACGGATAATGGTTCTGCAGAGGAAGTAGTCAATCGCCCTAAGCTCCGCTGTGAGGATCTAGTAACATCCTAGGGTCAAATATGTCTCGATCATTTCACTCCACGTTTTTCTGGTATAAGATCCTGCTGGGAAGAATCTTGCCTTCTTTTCATCTTTCTGTGATGAAGACTGTGACAAGCTAGAGAAGACACAACATCTCAGATCAATCCAAGAACCTCCAAGGTCTTCATTTAATGAATCCCCACATATTTGTACGCAGGTAGCATAATCGGCTTCTGAGTTTTCCTATTTCTAATTGAAGCTCTAACCGATCAAGTATGCATTTTCTTCCTTTTGGGTAATTAGGCTAACGACGATTAGTAAACTCCCCTCCTCGATAAGCAAATAAGCTCAAAATACTAAGAAATGCACTTATTTTATGATCTGAATTACCAAAAGAGACGGACTGAGAATATACAGGTAATATATTATAAGTAATAACACAGCAATCTCTCCATATACACGAAAAACATACGTATATAAATAAGAAACATTAGTACAGGATACATTTCTCTGTGTACACACAAAAAAGACGGCGACATAATATTTTTTTATTCGGTATATCACCAACCGTCCGATTTCTTTCGCATATTCAATCCCCTGAGTCCGCCTCCCATTCCAACCATGGAAGCATTCTTGGAAGCTATAGACTGACCTCCAAGACCCTTCTGTTGGTGAAAATTGTGGTGATGTGAGTGAAAATGTCCCATTTCAGAGGATCCTGGGGTCCCATTCACAGCATTCAACGCTCGCGTTCGTTCAAAATCGATTTGAGCGTAGGGAACTGTTGCTGATGATGGACAGGGGTTCGAGCAAGATACAACAGGAGCCCGCTGTTCTTTTTCTGAAGAACTTGCTGTAGATGAAGACGAAGCGGGACTTTCACAGCCTACCAACGACGATTGGTTTGTCGACGCAGCAGCTGCCGCCGCAGCTGCAGCATCTTTCTTCGTCATTATATGGACGTAGTTCAACGTAGGAACAGGAAGGATCGCAGTAAGGGAATGAGATAAAGTTCGCCGGTGACTGGAGGCAGTTCTGGGGCGATTTCCACTACCAACTGGAACTATTGTAGCCGCGGAAGAGGTAGAGGTGTTTGTATGGAGTGTAGATGCACTGGAATCGGTTTTATTTCCACCACTTCCGACCAAAACTCCATTTCCCATGCTGTCGGAGTTGATGGATACCGCGTCCTCTGAGGTAGATACCAGGGTTATTGTGTCACCGGGAGTGATTACAGAGCTAGCGGGACTTGGACGTAGGTCTACTAGAGCATAATTCCGTCGGGGTTCACGGATTTCGTCAGGAACGAGGTCATTTGATGGACGAGAACCTCGCCACCGTGTTTGATGTTGCTGGGAGGATAAAGAGGAGGTGGGGTTGAAAGAAATGGAAAGATGTTGGAGATTTGCGTAGGCTCCTCGTTCTTCTTGGAATACTTGAGAATATTTCAGGGGATTTGGAGGGAGACAGGTTGGTCCTGTACCTGCTGAGAGATTGCAGTAGGGAGCGTGGGCTTGTGGGGAATTGGGGGAGGATGCTTGAGATGTTGAACAGGACTGAAATACAGCAAAAGCCGTCAACGTCAGAACGCTCTTCTGTAGTCGGTAATAGTCCTAATTCTACGTAGTTTCTAGTACAAGTATATTAAACATTGGCCATTAAAGTGACAATGATTTCTAGATTATGGTTTATCAAAAGTAGGCCATCAGAGTTCACGAAGTATGCGCACGATGACTCAAAGGACTTCTTGTCTTAATTGTCACATAGGAACACTTAAAGTAAACTAAACCTATCAACTCCTCGCATCGAACCTCATTTCGCTTCGTTTTACACAACCTCGCGTCCACACACGCTGTTTAGACGTTTATATCCAACTCTCCTATTTTCCTTCTTCTCTCACTGCTCTACGATTGTCCAATACATCAACTCTTGGTCCTCTAATATAGGGAAAGACTGTCATGTCCTGTTAGCCTTTGAGATCATCTGATTTGTAGGATTTAACTCGTTCTGACTATTAAGGTAGTATTGCCGCTGGGATTAGCATTATTTTATTAATCTTTAGTGAACTCTTATGTTAGATTCGATAAGTTCGAATCATCCCACTAGTATCTTCGAAAAAGATTAGCAAAATGTGTCTGAAATGGCGAGAATAGCCACTAAATTTGACCATTTGGTCACTAGACGCAAATCATGGCTTATATCTGATAAAATCCCTGTAACATCGAAGATGGAAATCGTGGTACCACTTAATCTCTTACACAGTTAAATCCGGCTGTATGCCTCCTACCATTAAAAAATATGTACTGACTGGTTGACTACAGGATTAAGAAAGCGCAAGCATTACCTGAAACACAGGTCACCCAGGTACATAATCTGAACGTAGCACCACTAAATACTTCAGCCACAAAGTCCTCAAAGACAAAGCGGCGCCAATTGCAAATCCCCTTTTGCAGAGATCATTTTGGTTATCGGAATAAATTTCACAAACTACTTCCTTTCCCTCAGTTTGTGTTAATATAGAAAGCTACAAACCCCTAGTCCAAATCGTGTATTCGATTAACTGCTTAAGAGAACAATTGTGTGGCAAGACATAGAGGTCGTTGGTTTCAGAACTGAGATTTTCAAATTTCACAATCCACTTCACTTCCCCCAGTAAGTGTTATACAAAAATGCACATACCCCCAAACCACATCGAATCTTTAAAATAACTTTTCTTATTTAATGGTTGAGATGAAGAGATGAGATGTCCAGCAAGAAACTCACAGTAGAAGTGGTGTAGATGGCTCCCCTTCGAGTTCCGGAATCTGGAACATCTCTTGCAGGCGATGGAACCAGCTTTCCACCAGGAAATACAACAGGAGCTGTCTGGTGATGATGCGCTCGTCTAGAAACGCTCGGCAGTGTACTGCTACCATTTCCACTTCGAATTAAATTCGCATATGCATGATAATTTGTAGACTGTTGCTGTTGATGTGACGATTTATGTTCCGTGGGAGCAGCTGTCTTCGATGATTGGCTCACTCGTGACCTTCGACGAGGTTGATTTATCGGGGAGCCACAGTAACAGCAAAAGGATGAGGTAGTATTCGAGATCGGACTCGCTCCGTCATCGATCTCGCTGTCTGGACTGAGATAGAGAACGGACCATGGCCGAGATAAGTTGGTCTTCGGATGGGAAGTGCATTGAGACTGAAACAAACAATACATAAGTGTTGCTCATAAAATATCAGTAGACAATTAGATCAAGTATGGCATACGAATATTGTTAAGTATGAACAAAACATAAAATTCGTTTAATTACTACAATTTGTTGTAAATGGGACCACTATTGCTTTAAAAAAATTTTCGTTCATTAATATAAATTTAATATATTATAATATTCGGACAAGTTCTTGTTGACTGCTGGGCTTGAGGAGAGATGATAACGACGATAGATAGGTGCCTCCCTTTTCGAGAACATTTGCTTGAACCCCATAAGGCGAGGATTTACGCCATTAAAGGCAGGAATTAACGCTGTTGGCTATTATAGCCATGACGTCATAGTCAAATCAAAGACTTCCTTTGCGTCCTGATTGATTTGCCTTAGCCATGATTTTGGGCAATCTTTCTTTTAGATTTTCCTTAGAATCTACTTACTCAAAAGAAGCTTTAGGGTAAGAGAATGGGGAAGACTTAATAACAGCCCAAAAGAGAAATCTTCGCTGAATTTGGCTGCGGAATTTCTCAGGGGAATCATCTGAGGAGCTAGCCCACACAAGTCATGGCGGTGAGAGTATAAAACCAAGAACAATCTTCTCGAAGTAGTTAGAGTCTTAAGCTTGTTATTATGAAACACCTTTGGTGTTATTATGGAAAGGCCGTAATAGAGAGGGTTGGTTCAACTATCACTGATAATTGTGGGCATTTTAAAATGGACCACAGCCTTACGATGTTGCGGATTGCAGCTTCATCGTTGTGCTATCAACAGCTATAACGTTTGTTATTACCGTTGCTCGAAGGATTTAAATTCTAGTTAGATGGCTTACCACCTCAGCAAATCTCCAAACAAAGAGTCCAGAGGTAGACAAACAAGGAACACCGCCACACGGAATCTGTCGTTCCAGATCCGTCGTTGCACTGCACTCCTTCTTATCAAACGTCAGAATCCTATTCTGATTAGCAACCACATCCTGAATGTTGAGTTCAGATAGAAGGATAGGGGTATTCCATAGACAACATCGTGAACAGCAATTGCCAGGTCGATGAACAAGATACCACCGGTAGTCCATTTCGTCCATCGAAGGAGATTTCAAGGGTGGGGAGAAGACAAGGAGGAATACACAGGATTTCGAGTGGGAATGAGGAGGAGCAACTTTGAGGAGAATTCGATCGAGAGTACTACCCTCACCACCACCCAGAGCTTCAAAGACTCGCTCCCGAACTAGCTTTCGTCGACGAGAGGCACAAACGTCGAGGGAGCCACTTCGAGAGAGTAACCGGTTTTTGTGGAAGGGTTCCACAGTTCGGTAGAGGAGTTTGTCTAAAAAATAGGAAAACATGACTTATTAAATGCCTGAGCAAAATAAGCAAAGAATAGAAGATAGGCATCACTACTCAATCACGTAAAAATTCTAAATTATGAACAAATCCACTATAGTAAAACCAGTCATGCCACTCCCATCGGTAGTGCAGAATGGACAAGAATATATGAACCAGTTTATCGAATGTTCCCTTCATTTTCAATGGAAGGTAAGCCAAAAAAATTATCACTATGTGTTATCCATGTTTAACCACAACTCCGCTCCAAGATATTTAAGGTTAGAATTGCAAACAATACGAGGCCAAATTCAAGTAAGCTAGCATCCATTTGCTATCTTAGCCGGTAGATAGTAAAATTGCTTGATTTTATATCAAGGGCCTTGTAATTCTAAGGAGGGAAATGGCGACAATACTCAACCTCCCAAGCTTGTTTGATTCACATTTTTCTACAGTTAGACAAATATGAATTGAATTATAAAATGAAAAATTAAGAAAAGGCAAATGAATGTAAGATTTCGCTCTTAAAAATCAGCTTTGAAAAATTTAGAGGAATTAAGTATTTACGAACAAATGAACTCTAACAGTAAATGGGGCCAAATACCAATCTTGAAAATTCCCAATTTATCCATCGCTTTCCTTTGGTATTCAGGCTCTCAGTGTCAAACAACACAATAAACTTCCTTTGAGACATAGCGACATGAGCATGATTTAATTCCCAGTCACTTGTCAATCAAAACAACATAAAAAGATGTGACCTAGTCAAGATGAGTTCTGTGTCCGGTTTTCTGTGATTTTGCACGAAACTCCTCTGTAAACTCGCCTCTGCTTCTGTCTAAATAGTAACTCTGATACGACCCACTGATTAACTGGACTTAATAACATCGAAATGCAAACGAATTTTAAATGATCGACTTGACCAAGTGAGGGAAAACTCAGAAAACCCACATAATGCATAAAATTGGGGAAGTGATGGAGGAATTCTTTCCCTCTGTATTGGAGGTGGTGATGTGGAGGACTGATCAGCATCTTCATCCGCAGCAAAGATGTCCCCAGCAGCACTGCCCAGACCAACGAACTCCTCGGAAGAGATCGATGAGGGTGTTTTCTGATGTCCGCCGCCACCCCCTCTTCGTTGTGACCTCCGTTGACACCGATCACAGAGCAAACAAGAGGAAGGGGGTGGTGGTGGAGGTGGGGGCGTCGGAGTAGAAGTCTGAAGTGGAGTAGGCGGAAGTTGTTCAGATTTGATCTTTGACCTCGGAGGAGGAACAGTCGTTTGACCTGCCTGTACAAAGACTCCATCGGAGGGTCGAACTGAAGATTGACTTTGAGGTGGGGGAGCGGGGACAAGTGATGTGATGATTCCGGCACCCACCATAACAGAAGGAAAATAAAGAGAGGGCTGGGGTTTCGTCTGTGAGGAAGCGTCGGAGGAGCTGCCGCCTTCTGCGCTGCCATCTGCAGAACCTGCTTTGGAAGATGATCGACCTCGTGAGGAGCCGCAACCCTCCCCAGTCATTTTCGATAGGGCTGTTGTAAATCGTCGAGTTGGGATCTTGATAGCGTCCGAGCGTCCTAGGGTTTGTGCTGTTAAAGATTACGAGAAAAGCCGAATTACATACACGGTAATAAGGTAGCATGATGGAAAAGTACTTAAGAATAGCTTTTCATACTATAATCCCTGCTATATTTCTAAATTAGCCATTTTGGTAATCAGAGGTGATATCAGGTAATCGTCAAAAAGAAAAGATTACGCCTATACTTTTGTTTGGATTACCATAAATTAAATTACAATAAATACTAATTTCGAGATATATTATTTAAATAGGCATTTCAAGAGGTAATATTATACAATCCGCTTCCAAGAAACGATGGATAACTAATATTTAAACACCAATAAACTTTCGTAAATGGGATAACAACACATACTACATCAAAGCTATACTACATAAATAGATATTTCAATATGCACCTCCGAATAGTGGTCGATGATGAGAGGACTTCTTAGACCGTGAGGATGAGGATGCAGAAGATGAATGCTGTTGTTGGGAGTTTTGTTGTTGAAGCTCTTCCAGCCCCGAAACAGGACCTGGAATTATGTGACCCCCACGTGTAGGGAGACTGGAAGGTGCAAAAGTTGCTACTGCTGACCCAGAGAGTCCAGGAAGTCCTTGGGGAGAGGCTGAACCCCCAAAAACTGCCCCTCCACCAGTACCAGGAGGGGACAGGGAGGATGAGGAGGCTAACTGTCCGAAGGGAAGGCTTCCCATCTTCTCTGGACCTCTTCGAATATCGATTGCAGCGGATTTGCGAAGATGAAGGGATTCGGTGTTGGAGTCTTCGGAAGTAGTGGTACTGGGAAGAACTCGAGTGCCAGGAGGAGCTGTTAGTGCGGGAAAGCGTCGGAGCATTAATTCCTCGATTGCGTGGGCTAATTGGTTCAATCGTCGACCATCCACTTGAAAGACGTAGTTCCCCATAAGACCTAAAATCGAGCAGTTATACATAGTTAACAGTCTATATCATCTTAGTAATTCCGGTCAGTTTAATGATACACATAGTCTGATCTTAACTCACAAGGATAACAGTTTAAATTTAGCAAAACTAACATTAAAAGTAGACTAATAGGGAAGAATGACCAATCCGCAGTCAAAAATAAACGAGTCTAGAAACAGGAATTCATTGATAATCACATTCATCCATCTATCCATTATATTGGACTCAACGAATGACCTCTATCTATGTCGACAATCTCATAATGTTCCGTGGTAAGCAAACATCCAAACGACAAACCCATTATTGTATTAACTCAACAGATCCATTCTAACTTCCGACCTCAAACTTTGGTGGGCAAGCGGCCAGGGATCGATATTTAGTCATCTCAGGTCTCCGGTTAGTAGCTTAATGCTGAAATCTCAGTTAGCAGTAGAAATCGGTAATAAAATTATCCCATACCATTCTAGTCTCTTAATTTACATAAGCTCTGTTGCACAACCCAAGATAAGAAAGTCCCAGACGTATGTCTTTTTCTACTGTAACTGATATGTGAAATATGCAACTGTAAATTGCTTTCATAGCAACCTTCGTTATCGGTATCCGGTACAACTGTTAACTAAGCCCAAGCAAACTAAACATACCCAAAAATTTCAGAAAAAGACAGCAAGGAAATAACAGCTTCAGTCCAAGACAAACCGTTCCTTATCAGGAAAGATAATGTCTAATTCTGATTTACAAGGAAAGTATCCTTGAAAGCCATATATCCTTCTCTGCAGCTCTTTGATATGAGCTATGACGAACTTTTATCCAAATGAATTTGAAAAATGTAGATTAAGCACCGATAAAACTCCTAAATTAATTGACTACAATCTTTAAATAGTAACACAATATCCAACTGATTACCTGGCCCAACTAAAATTATCTCTGATTCTCAACACTAAATTTAGCAGCCATCATAGTTAAGAACTCTTTCTATAACTTTCAACCTAATTAATGACATGAACGGCATTACTACTTAAATAGAATTAGTAGTATACCTTTTCCAGCAGCACGATTCGCCTCGAGAAAGAATCTATCATCATAAGGCGTGACACCAGAGGCAAAACCACCAATCGCGCTTTGAGTCCCAGGCGGTGTAAATCCCAGAAAATTTTGTGTCGAGTCAAAAGCCGTTCCGGAGAAAGCATTCTGCACGTTACTAATGCTATTACTCTCCATTGTATAGGCAGCATCTAGGGCATCTAGCCTCCATTGGGCAATGAATTGACATCCAGCCGACGGTTCACCGATCAAACATAACCGCCATTGTTGAACGTGAAGAGAAGCTTGAAGTCCAATTTGTAGACGGGAGTTTGAAGATTGGACTGAGCTGTTACCACCACTCGTGCTGCCACTTGCAGTAACTAGAGTGGTTGATGGATTGATCACAGTTGCTGCTGCGGTCGCCGCTCCAGATTGAAGATTTGACCCTGAGGAGCTACCAAGGGTATTGAAGTTGGAAGTAGTGACTGTGGGATTGGCAATAATGCAGGAACCTGCTGAAGTATTGTCTGAGGCAGAACCGACCCGACAGAGCGTAACGTGATAACTGGAGTCTGTGAAAGAATACAGGGAGGAGGGGGTGATTATTGGTAGTGGTAAGAGGTATGATGTGATACCACACACATGCATACACAAATACTGTCAAGTGTGTTTGTTTGTGTACACACATAGACCACACTCCTAAGTTGCTAAGTAACACATGGATATTTTTTTCGGAATAGACAGGTAAAACTCAATTATGAGTAAAAATGTATGAATTAGTAATAAAACCGTAAGCTACAATTTTTACAAGCTCATTTTAGAAAGCATTCATCTTGGGTAGAGGAATGCTAGCATAGAGCTCTCCTGATGAGAAATTCAAATCTCACGACCCTCATAATTAACCAGATCAGTGCACCGATGAGCATCGAACCAGTGACCTCTGACTTCGTAGACGGATACGTATGTATTAGGATGAAAATATAACTATGGAAAATTATTATACATTTTTCATCGACAAAATTAATACTTATTTTGCTTTCCTACGATTATTATTGTCTATATGAACTGATATGAATTACGATACACTGTGCATAGTTCGATTTGAACTGTAATAAGTTCTCGCTATGACAACGGGAACCTGTGTGTTGCTTTTTCTTCCAGATGGGATAGCAGTGAGTAGATCGTAAAAATATGTCTGATTGGTTACTACAATTTCGCAAAAGTCTAAGTATTAAGAGCGTTAGTGACGGTAGCAAGCTATACCCCACGTACGTTGATATTGATAAAGGTCATGCTGAGTCTCATGTAAGACCATTTTAACCTCATAACCATTAGAAAAGAGCAAATTTAAGTGACAAGATCAATCCTACTTGATTAAAAAACTTGACAATAAGTACTAAGCATGGTAAACAAGCACTTGCCGTAATCCAGGGGACGAATCATGAAATCTGGATTTAGGAATAAGAACTAGCACTTAGTAATTACTGTACAACTCGATTCCAAAAAACTGAAGTAAGACTCCGATGCCTTGACATTGTCCTCAGCATTTCCAAGATCCCTTCCTCTCTATCATTTATTAAACTCTTAACCTATTTCAGTTACTTCTGACAATTAAAAATGGTAAATTTCTGTATTACTTTGAGTATTAATAATAACCGCTGGTAATGATATGCACATGTGGTACAGCAGTCAACGGGTATATTCACCAAATTCAAGGTCAAGAGTTCGATACTCACCTGGAAATTTCCAATTACGTGGATAGCCGCAACCACACTGATTAATTCCGGCAAATATGAGAAGTGATAGAAAGTGAGATCCTTATCAGAGCTGTATCAAAGGTATCCTTTAAGATATCCCTCTTCACCCCAGCTCAAGTGTCGTGAACAATTCCTTCAATGGACTTGGAAAATTTGAATAGAGCTTTCAATTAATTTCGACCAATTCCCTAACAGAAGTAAAAAGGCAGCTAAAGTGTAAACCTCAATCTCATATCAAATCTATTATCAGTGTTGTGAGCACATTTGATTGCAAATAAGAGTCAGCACCCGAAAATGTTATGAAATTGCCTTAACCTTTTTTCTCAAATTAAATTAGATTCAAGTGGACAACAACCTGATGGAAATAAACGTCGATTCGCAAAGACTATTCCTCCCAAACCTGTTAGTTCGGCTATAATTATCTGAAATGAATAGATTAGTTTTCCAAGCCCATTATGGAAAGTGTTCACAACATTTAACTTGGAGAGAACGATGATATGGGAAACTCATATTCTACCAGCTCTCTTGTTAGCCGCATCTATAGACATATACCGATGAGCATTGATATCATGACTTCTGATTTGGAAGACGTGCACATTCACCAGTGCTCCACTGATTCAAAAACAAATAAACGTTTTCTTACTCCCTTCTTGGACAAAGAAGTAATATCCTGAAGCCTCTATAATGAATGATTCATATTTAGATCAATCGTTCCTTAATTGAATGTCAAACTCGTACATTGACCACTACGCCACTGACGCATGATATGATAACTAGAATAGACAGGCGCTACTATGTCTATTTCGCTGCTAATGTTAATGATGGCGATAATGATAAGAAGCGAGGAGACAACAGTAGTAGACATAGTGGTGATATGATGCATGCGCGCGCAATCAATCACGTCCGCACATTGTCAGACATATGGCCAGCCAATCAGGTGACAAGCAGACATTAGGCTTTCGAGGAGAGAGAGAGGGTAGAGGTGATGTATTAGTCATCCCGATGGGCAATATCGCCTACTGCTACCGCCGACGCACTGCGGCGCGGTAATTTATAGCAGCCAGTCAGTTTCGTCTCCTACTTTTTATGCAACTACTGACTACAAATTGTGACTGTCTCTACCCTATTGTAGCCGTAGCTGGCTACTACTTACAGAATGGCAAGGAGAAAAAATGGTGGGTTTTTTTGGCTAATACGAGTCATATGACGAGAGAAGGGAGACTGATGGTTGCGGATATATACAGTGAGTCGAGAAACAAACGGTTGTGAAAAGTGGAGAAAAAGGTGGCGGCCACTGCAGGTCATTTGACCATGTCAAAAGAAGACAAGATACAGTATTACCTAGCTATATAGAGAGCTAGGTAGAACAACTGGGTCGTTATTCAGAGTTCTAAACGTTAGAACTGCCTTCTTTAGAGTTCTAGATTATAAAATTGGAATCCACACAGACTTTAAGGACTGGTAAGATTCTCTTTACGAAGCGTACTTTAGTTATCTAAGATATGTATTGATATCTCCAAACTATCGAATACTTCCTCATATTCTCAAGTTCATCTGAAGGTCAGATGACTCTTCTGTAAAATTGGAAGGCACTGTCTAAATTTCGAGTAAGAACCAAATTCTCATTATACTATTATTCACTATCTAGTTGAATACTGACTTAAGAACTAATTTAGGAATTGATATCAAACAACAGTTGCTGAAATTATAGGAAACCTTGCAGTAGCTAATAAACGGAATCCAGACAATACGTTCTGTTTGGATATCAAACAATAAGAACTGGTATGTGAAGGAAAACGATATAATCAACCGAACTTAAAACCTTCATACATTTCAAGCTAAGAAGGATTAGAGAAAAAAGGGACGCCACTCAATAAAAATGCTTACTATTACCGAGGGAAATTGAAGTAAAAATCAGACAACTGTAAAAAACCAAGTGCTCCTCTAGCGAGGCTAAGATAGCAACCCTGCCAGATCAATGAAGAAGCATTTTCTGGGACTTAGACCACCATAAATCTACAGTAGACCATATAGAAACTACGACCAGCGATGTACTCAAATAAATTCCAGATAATTCATTGCAACAAGTTGATTGCTTCTTCTTACTTCTGTACCATTTAGTGTTTCTTGATCCTCCTTTCCACCTTTCTTATTCTAATAGCTCTACATATTGCCTTGTCTAGTTAGATCACCATAACATTTCTACCGATAAATGCACAGCTATCCGTTGTTCATTGACACCCCCTTTAATATCAAATAAAATCAATAAAGGCGTTCTTCTAACAAATCAACTGCCAGTCAGCGCGCCGCTCAAATCAGCCACATGAGCATCGGACACACGGAAAAACAACACAAGCTAGTTTCTCCGCCTTCCCTCCAGACAGTAGAGCGAGCAAGAGAGGCAGAACGGCCTTGAGATAACGGCCTATCATCCACCACCACAACTCAAATTACATCCTCTCGTAAACAACCGTTGCCTGCAGAGAGCGAGCTGGCCAGCTATGTGACCTTGAGTCACATAATTCAAGGTCAGACTAGAAGGCGGGCAAGCAGATGGCGAGAGACACAACATTCCTCCCCTCTAACCTTGGACACAACTCACAACCGCCAGCCCCATTGAAAGGCGACAGAAAGACAAAATTGAATGAGTTTGTGAGAAGAAGGCACGTAGAAAGAGGAAACACAATTTCCTTCTTGTAAACCGTGAAAGTGAAAAAAAAGAAGGCAAAAAAAGTATCAGTGAGAAATACGTGTGTTAATAGTAGAACCACTACTACTGCGGTGAACTTTTTGACAATTTGACTACTACGAGTGTGTGTATATGTTTGAGTATCACGATTGCACAGAGTGATCGTGTCTTACCACCACTGACGAATTAAATTGATGCATATAAAGAATACAATAGTTAAATACAATGCAATAAAAAGGAATTGAATTTGATCCTAAAATTTTAGTGCAAAAACCAAACTTAGTGTATTATAATGATATAGGATAATAGAAAACCACTTAAATTTGTGTGGAGGAGATTGAAGAAAATTGACACGGGTAGCCAAGGGAATCGTACTTCCAAACTGCTGCTGAGAAGACAATGAAAGATTAAAGGCAAAAAAACAATTCTCCAACAGTTAATTTTTATGAGAAATACCACATTGAGATTAGAGATAACATTTCTCCTTAACGCTCTTCGATATTGCTTAGTTAGTCTCATCTACCCGCTCATGACCATAAAAAGACGCAAATGAATCAAACTAGTATAATTGAACATTCAAGTAAATCACAACTGGCCAACAAGCTCTGGACATCATGAACTTGAAGTCATTCTGAAATTCCGGGATTAAATCATATAAAGGAAGTTTTGAAATTATAATCCCATTAGAAAGCAGGCAATTCAATACCTGCATAATTCGAATAAAATTTGCCTCCTCACACTCTGGTCTCATTGTTAACCACTCCGTCTCATCTCTTAATGAACCTCTGAACTGTTCTATCATGCATATGGCTTGACCTATTCCTTCTAAATATGGAGGGGGTTTATATTGCCTCTTAGGTGTTACATCACTAAACCTACAATACACAAGGTCTCTGAATGATAATTAAGATCACCTTTCGACCTTGCAGTGATAATCAAACCTTAATCACTTGACCTTACCAACCCCTCCTCCAATGCTCACACCTAAGTTCTTTCATCCTGGATGATCTCATCTCACCTCACCTCCGTTTTCAAATATTTTCCTGTCTTTAGGTGAATATATACGCACGTTTCAGAGTCCTTTTGACCTTGCAAATGGAAGAATTATGTGTAAAACAACTTTTTAAGGGTTAGATCTCCTTACAACAATAGATGATTCAGCCAAGATAATAAACCAACTAATTTGAAAAGAAAGAAATGAGGGTAAAAAATAAAGAAATACACAACGAAATCTAATATCACCTGTCAAACGAACAGACAGAGATGATAAACAACCCGATTTCCAAGATAAAAGTTTGAAATAATTCCAAATAGGCGTTATGGATCTCCATGATCTACACAAAATCCATGTACAGAAATTCATATCTCTCTAAAAGCGGAATGAAAATTGACAGAAAAAAGACCTTTTTTTCAGAACTGTATTTCTACATTATACGTTCTGAGAGTTAGAAAAATCACAAATCTAGATCATACCCTAATGCTAATTTAAGCAAACCATACATGCGCACTGTCAATCAAAGAATCTCTGTTTTTCGTCTAGTCTCATCGCCACCCCAAGGACGACCTTGAAACGCAGGCAAATCATTCACACACGCAAAAAACCCCGTAAGTGAAACTCACTTGGCCCTAACAATGACCTTGAAATACACAAGCAAGCAATATGTAAAACCCTAACAGGCAGATGTCGAACAGTAATCGCATCGAACAAGACATGGAAAGGTTTAACAGTCGATCCGACCGAGGTTAACTCATCTCCGTGACATCGCACTTTTATATAGGTGGTGACTGATAAATTGTAGCTGCAGTCTATTCATGAGACGCCTCTCTAGAGTAGGATAAAAAGACGCTATGGATGAATCTATTCTATGAAAATTATATATTAATAGCGCAGGTAAAATAAAACGATGTCGAGTTTTAACAAAGGTTCTAAATACATATGAAGTATTTGAATTCAAACATATTGAATTGCAACAAAAGCTTACACTCCCCTTGCCAGAGTATGAAGCAGAATACTATGTCATACTTAAATATTACAATATCAGTGGGCTGACTCAAAGAGAAATGCATGAATTCACTATTAAAATCACTTAAAATTACTGTTTCAATAATAAAAGCCCCCAAGACACCAAAATAAGAGACAAAAATTAAAATTAAAAATTTTGATACATCTTCACTTTTCAGAACTGACATTTTCAAATTTTACTCCCTTTTACAAGTAGCATTGTAAGTTACACATTCTTGTCAAACCGAAATCGATTAAACGAATTTTCACTGATCTTTAAAGTTCAATTACACCGTCATAATAAATCTTGATTCAGAAAATTGATTTCACAATCGACGATGTAGGATCCTAACGGAGAAATAGGCAATATATACAGTTCATGAAAATCACTACCTTGACCCATTTGAGAAAGAAAATTCTAATACAAACAAAACTCGTGAACCTCAATGTAGACAAAGGTAAAAAAACTACCAATTTGAGGTAGCAGTAAGAACAGGCAATATTTAGAAGTTAGATAATAAACAATGCACTACTGAAGAGAGTTACTATAGATCCTTTTCGCTGACAGGTAATTACACAAGCACATGTCCAATTTAATTTTTCCAAGTTAACAATCATTATAAAACCACCAATGAAAAACACATACAAAAATGAAAAGAGCTCAAACATACATACCCCGTCAAGATTGTATCATAGCTTATTTGACTATCTACACGTGGCTCATTATTAATGGAAAGAAATAATAAAAATAATTAACAAGTCAATCGAGGGAAAGAAACTTCCTTATTCCATGACTTAGGTAGTGAAGAAATATCCCGCAGCCACCCTTATGAGAGACTCACATACTATCAATCCCCCATTGACCACAATTAATCAATATGGTTAGTCACCCACACCACTGGATGTGATCAAATGAGCATCGATATCATGACCTTAAATTTATCCAATAGGCATCCCTACAAAGAGATGATATCTGTAAACTTCTAACGAGAAACTTGATTAATATGATTGCTCTCCTGACATTACTGTTCACAGAATACGCGTTCATTAGATCCGATTTGGTCAGCTCTGTTGATGGTTACGCTATCGACCAACATAGAAGGGAATAAATGATCGTAATGGTCGATTCCTAATCAACATTGTCCACAGCTGAAAACACGACCCTCAAAGATGACTATACATCCTCGTATACATCCAGTATATCATATCTAGACGAGTTTATCAATTATCCTTTTCTATAGCTGTCCCGTTTCATTTAAAAGTACACTACACTCATAACTCACTTGTATCCTTACCCAAGTGACTCATATAAACTGTCTTTATATTTCATTCATACGGACACAGAGATACACACCTTTCAGTTATTTACTCATACGTCTCTCACACATGCCCTCTCCCTTACCCGCTCAATTCCTTAATATGGTATATTCAATACACTTTGGCCTACGCAACTCTGTGTTCTACTTTTCGTAACTGGTGCTAGCAACTAGCTTCTACAATCTGGTTCTGGTTCAGTAGTTCCTACAATTCGGCAGTTTCTGAATTGGTGACGATTCGATTTCTGTTACCCCAACAACCTCAACCTCTAACTTGATCATCCATATCAGTGTTTCTGCCCCAATGAACGTCGATTTTGTGCATTCTGGCTACTACCACACCGGCACCCGTCAGGGGAAAGTACTTCCAAAACTAATATTGGGAAAAATATTCGGAAGCCTCTCTTTTAATACATTCGATGAGAATCAAACCCATGATCATAATCATGGCGATCGCTCGAATTGATAAGAATTATGTATCTCGTCTTACATTTAGGACACGAGTATGCCCTAGAAATTCCCCCGTATTTTTATTAGTTATCTGTGAAATACATCCGCAAAACACGGCCCCATTTGTGCCTTAATTGAATAGGCGCATTCAGTTTCCGGTAATTCTTCTGACAATTGAATACAAGGGAGGTGGAAATATAGAGACCTGGGGTGATGGGTTGTAGACATCTCAGGCCTGCAACAGCCTCAAGAGAAGCGCATGTTGGCAGGTGCGTCACAGACGCACATAAACCATTTTCATGTCACAATGAAAAACTGTACATTTACTTTTTTGGCATGGGTAATAAGTAAGTAGATTGTAACTAACACACTGTCTCCTGTTGTTAAGCCCGTCAGTAGACAGGAGCCATGACATGTGGATAAAGCGACATTGCACGCTCGCGGAGGGTTATCACGCGTGGATCCACGCGGACAGGCTTAATATGTGATTGGCCGATACAGAACCGGCCCGACATGTTTGTGACGGATGACCTTGAAATCAGCCAATGGTTGGTGAACCATGCGACTAAAGGGTGCTGTTGTCGAGACCGAGACAAGGCATTATTTCATCATTTCTCACGGTATCACGGGCTTCGTCGGATAGAAAGTGTGTAGGCGGACGCCTGGCCCCTTTGTGTGAGAGAGAGAGGATGTGTCACCTTCCATGCCAAATCTGACGCCCACACTTTCAGTATCACGTACGAAGAATGACTAGTTTATTCGACCACGCTGCCCATTAATCTAGACCAGAATATCAACTCGCTAATGCCTACACCTGTTAATATGACTAGTCCATATATTGATAGCGATTGCAATACTAATTAAAGAGGTATTTTATAGTTCTCATCTTGGACAGAGGGAAAAAGTATATCTAAATCCCAAAACCCACTTTTTGTTGACCAATATTGCGAAAAAAATATTGGAGAGTATCCCAATCTGTATTCGTCAATCCAAGCATTTAAGAGATTTTGAATGTTAATTGGGCTTAGGAATACATTAGAGATAGATAATCCTCATTTGTAGGCTATCGATCAGATATTAGTGAAAGCGTTTCATGAATGTACATACTGCCTATATTTTCTTACCTTCCAGTCAATAAATTGGGCCGCCTTCGCAACCATCTCTATTCCATCCATACTACTGCTTTGAATTATTTCACTAATGTGAGACCGGTACATTCAAACCTTCTAGCAGTATATTACTTTATTCAGCAATACTTCAACTACTTTTTTAGGACTGCCCTAGCATATTGGTCGAGTAACGCCCACCTTTTTATGGTCACGTGCTAGAATGACTGGATTTTTGGCTGCTCTACTGCAGCCGCCCATCCAATGTTATTCATCAGCTATCACACTAACCACTGTAGTTAAACTAGCCAGGAATCCCAACGGTGAATGTACATAACTATAACTATAAGAAACAAATTATTTTACTAGCAGGAATTTCGCCACTGAAAAGCAAAAATATGATGAAAACTGGAATTCAGTCAACCATTGTTTAGCCAGTATTAACGAATCACGGAATCCATATTAGTGACTTTCTATCCCATTGACTGAGGATTTTGGGTAGAGGAAAGGTTATTCTAAAACCAATGTTACAAATAAACCCGCATTTGTTCACACATTGATTTGCAATAATTAATGTGACATCGCCAGGTCTCAACTTGTCCGAATGCCCACTGAGTGTCCACATTTTGGAGAACAGAAACCGCACCTACTTCGCATAATAGACATCAGTTCTATACACATCTAAGTTAAATGTGCAGCAATATTGTAAAGCGAAGATATTCTGATGTTTCTCTGATTTATAAACTCACATTCGATCATCTCTCTTGACCAACATATTAGATAATTCAAAACTCAATGGAAAGAACGCTAAATTGGAGGATTTCCTGATGCCCATTTTTAGAACTTAAGAGTAGTGTTAGCAACACTTGACTTGGATAGAGAGGAGGTATTTGGAGCCGCTCTTAGGGGGAAATCATATTCTACCAACCCTCTCTGACAGTGCAGTTGGTCACACACAACACCGAATGTGCTCCGTTAAACATCAATTTTGTAACCTCCGACTTAGCAGACGTGCACATCATAGGTATTCTGATTTTCCCAAAGATTAAAACCGACTAATGGCATCTATTGTGTCAAATTGTGATTACGACAAACCATGAAGACGAATGATTAATGCTTCGACTACAAGACTGAATCACTCTCTATTGTTTCAATTATTCAATTGAATCAACCAAAATTGGCTATTGCTGAATGTCTACAGCCAGTAAAGATTATAATCAACATTTGAAGCAACATAAAAAATGAAACAAAGGTAGGATTTTATAGATTCGGAATTTATTTTACTTGAATTAAACTCTATTAGTAGCATATGTACCACTTGAATGGAAGAGGGAGAAATAAAACTCATGATTTCACTTTAACGTCTACACCTACCCCAGGAACAAGTACGTGCGCTACACTTATTACTTAGATTTGCTATCGGATGAATAACCTGAACGATAACAGAAAGAATAAGAATGTGTACCGCTCCTTTTCCATACAGCTTAATAATAACCCCAGCAAATTGGTTCTTCGGCCTACATCAAAAAAGCGGCCGCACAAAACACGGCGCGAAGTGGTGTTCGCGACTACATATACGCACGCACGCACGTACAGAGACCTGGCCACAAGCCAACCAATGAGATTTTATCACAACCTCGCTTACCAATCAGCATTCGCTCCAACACTTCAGCCCAATTGAACATTTCATTAACTGATGGCAAAGCAATTGGATGCGCTGTCTTCCAGCCAATCAGAAGCACGACATTCGATTCTCCACTGAGATGACAGCCTGTTTCGAAGCCCGTGATAGCATCCAGAGGGAGAGGCGAGCCCACTGATCGAGCGCGACTGGCTGAAACTTCGAGATCATGAACAACTGTGCGTTCAGCTTGATTGCACATCTCTGTGACGGGGTCTGGTACGTAGTTTGAATGAGACTGGGCATGAGGGAGATTGCAGTAGTAATTGGAACGGGTTGTGAGACTATGGAACACATTGACGGAGGGTTTACTGCCTGAAGAACTGGAAACTGGTTCAAGAAAGGAGGAAGAAAAGGCACTCTGAGATGTCTGGGAGCCAGATGATGAGGAAGCGCGGAATGCTACGTGGAAATCTTCGGCAGTTTTGCCGAAGTAGAGATGTAAAACACCTAGAATAGTTTAAAAGACAAGACATAGTTATGGGTTGATAGAAATCTTCCTAATAATAGGCGATGTGTAACATGCTAGTAGAAAATCAACTGACGAGTACTTAATGTCATAGACAACTATCTCACTAATTCTATTTAAATGTCGGAGCAGCTGCAAAACCTAACTGAACATTTTCAAAGAAAGCTCAGTCAGTGATAGGTAGACATCTTTTTTATCAATACTATTAAAACGTTCTAAAGGGGCTACACAGAGAACATTTGTTAGAGTATGAAAATTAAGGTTGGTTAGTAAAAGTCTGGTCGAGATTTATCCTACCTTTAGCATCAAATTCTAGAAGCAATATTTGTATTCTACAGAAACGGTTTAAAAGTAAAAGCCAAGAATAATTTAAAAAACAACATTGTTAGAAATCACTACGGATAAGTCTACTCTCAAAGTATTAAGAATGTTATGAGAGTAGAGAGCGGTGATTGATCGACGACGATTTAAATCAAGTAAATGGTAGAAAATTCAAGATGAAATATAATTAATGGATAAAAAATAAAGCGCTAAGACGTTCTAGAAGAAGTATGGTGATCATAGACTATTTGCTGAAAGGAACAAAATAAATCGCTAACCATATTTCATACAAATTCTCATAAACATTAGAAAGTGTATTATTTCTTATGTTTTTAATAAAGTACGACAGAAGCAGAGATGTAGAACGCTCAGAACAATGAGAAAGAAATACAGTTAACGAATATTAAGAACCAATGCTGATATGAAATTCCGAATGTAGTGAAGATCTATTTAAAAGCGTTGTTAACTATTCAAAGAAAACCCTACCAGAGGGAATGCCAAAATTCCACTAAACCGCCTTTGATGTGGAGCATGTAATAGCCGTAAAAATTTAAAATGAAAAAAAGTAACCACTTCGTATCACATAAAGAATTAGTAATTGAAGAATATCGCAACATTGCATAATCCAAATGAAAAGATTAAATTTAGAATTTGTAAGTTCAGCATTTAGCATTACAAACGAAAAATGCGTGTGGTTTTTGCAGTTACCACCCTATTTCAACATTTACAAATCGCGTTAAAAATGCGAAAACCAGAAGAAAAATTTTAATCATATCTAGTGCATCCGTGGGATTCTTATATTATCACCCTAACATGAGTTTAGACGCAACTGCTTAATAGAAACTCGAACACAAATACAGAGATGGTGTTTAATACACTAGATTAAAATTTACACAAATAAAGAGTGAATGAACGAAAAGACGACAAAGAATTGTCTGAAGCAGCCTGAAGTTTGAATGAACAATGGTGGTATTAAAATAAAGAATAATAATGATAAATATCTTGAAAATAGATCACTTTAGTAAACCAATTAGTGGGGAATACCGATTTCCAGATAATGAAAATCTAACTCAATCAAATGCTCATTTCTGTTATGCAAATACTGAAAACTATAACCATCTTGTTAAGTAGAAGCTAATTATCAAATGTGATTGAAAGACCCTAAAAATTATACTCTCCAAACACACATGGTTAAATTACACACACCTTGGGTAAGATGTATCCATTAAAACTAATAAACTTTAACACTTTTTATAGATATTTTTGAACATATGCAATAGATAACCTACAACCCATGAACCATTGAAGGATGAAATTTCATGGGTAGATATAGTTAATTTACATCAATACCTGAGTGAATGCACAGATATGAATTGAGACAAACATGCTTCATGAATGGAGATGGAGCAAAAATACATATGATCAATTCACACAAGTAAGATGAATCCTTAATGCCATAAACCAGCCTCCTTTTACATATTTTCTTGTATGCCTAAGAAAATCACTAATCCATCTAACAGACAAACAACTACAAAAGTTCTCAAATGCTGGACATCACTGATAGACAGAGTCTGATCTAACCCTTTGGGAGTGGACCGTTAAAAATAGACGGAAAGATGTCAATTTATGGTCTCTAACCTCGGGTAAGAAGGAATCTCAGGATTCGAAAATTACTCCAGCGATCATTCTACATGAAGACTAGATAACGATGGCACATGCATATGGACTCCATGATCGTTAAATCAATAAATTAGAGTGGTTGTCCTGTCACCTCCGCAATGATCTACCTAGACAAGTGAAATCACCTACTCCTAAAATGTACGAGGCCAATCTATGTTAGTTTCTCACCATTATTTCACTATGAACATTTCATCCAATCCTGTACTATCCTACCTATTCTAGCAGTGTGAAGCTAGTTTATAAAACTCCACGTTGTGAGCAACTAAATACAACACGTTATAGCTATAGGGAATCCACCACAAATATTAACAACTAAATGTGCATTTCAGATTGATCTAGCGCACAAGAATTCACCAAGAGGAACAAAAATAGCCTGGGTAAATACAACATCTTACATCTGACTGAATGCGCACATACACACAGTGTTTGTATCATAACCACGTATACAAATACAAACAAAACACACATGAGCAATCAACAGTGGTTATCACCGCCCATCACATGCCACCGCCGTTGCTAGTCATCATGTGAGAAGAGATCAGCCGCGTGGTAGACCGAATCTCATGCACACAAAAAATCCCATCAGCAACATTTTCTCTGGTGATGAGTAGCAGTAGTAGCATTAGATAGATGAGTGGGTGGGATAAAACTAGATGTGGAATTTGGAGAGGAGAGTGGTTTACGGCAAAATGCAATTTTCGGTCATGTGATAAATAGCCACACCAAACCTATTTATAGTTACCTCAGAAATAAACTATCTAAATTTTAGCTATTAGTAGGTCGGGTAGGGGAGACAACGAACAGTTATAAAATACACGGGGTAGAGATTAGAACCTATCAAACGTGTAACTACCTGACACCAGCAATATACTACTAAAATCGAATTTGACAGAAATTGGGGTGTTAATAACTGGACCCTATCAAAACACTCCGAATCAAGATTTTAATCTAAGAGACAATAACTTCTTTGATCTACTTGACATTAACATGCTATTGAAAATAGATTAAAAATAGGCGAGGTTAATATACAATGAATTGGATATGCATCCATTTCACATTACAAACAGTTGAACTGAAATTGATTATAATTAACTAGAAGCAATAGCCAAAAGGATAAATCATATAAGTGATGGAAAAAGAATATGATATAAAAAGGGAATAACGTATTGCTAAGAATTGGACACACATTACAGAGGAAAGGCATGACGAGGCAAATGGGTAAGCTAATATTGGAATAATTCGGAGAGGAGAGGTGAAAAGAAAGTCAGGCGCTTATCGCTTGCAAATTGAATTGAATCCTATCCCGTAATGTTGTGTAGAGACAAGGAGAAGCATATTACATCAGGTAAAAATAAAAATGAGAAGCAGATATAAAGAGAAATGAAATTAAAAAAACCATGTGAAGAATTAGTATCCAGACTGTCTCAATATCCAATCACAAGATAAACTCCCTCTGAAACAAGGCGGCTTGATTACGATTGACCTCTCGTATGGTTGTGTATATTTTTTATGTACCTAAGCATTTATAATTGATTCAAAATGTTAAGAGTGTATAGACAAGACGTATTTTCTCTGGGATCATCGGGACTTTTTGTAATTTATTTCCAATAGGTTGCAGAAGTTAACCGAAAGTGGACACAATATTACTTCAAAGAGGATTATAAGTAGACAGCTTATAAAAATCTTCTACTCATACGACGAGCAAAGTTTCAAGGTACGTACGTAAGAGGGAAATAGTAAATCAAAATAAGAGAAAAAGAGGTTTCACTTATAGAATTATAAAACCCTGAGGAAGTCTACTGGAAGTTGAAACAATACTACTTAATAAGTAGATGACTTTTAGAAATCTTCAATACAATATGATATTCCAACTGTGAGCAAGGCTTCAAGACGCATGCACGCAAGAAAAAGGAGGTCAAACTTGGAGAGAGTAGTAGGAGTGAGTTAGATCATGTGGGGGCAGGTGAATTGATAGTAATAAATCTAAATTTAATTATCCACACACCAACACATGATACGGAGAAAGAGAACGGGTTTAGAGGCATAAATCGCCAGATTGATAAGTTAAGCCACGTGGACTGACGGAGGAAGATCAGCTGATTGAGCAATTATTGAGCGCAATTTCATCGAATTATATTATTAAAAATAAAACTAGACACAGTGAATAATACAATCTAGCTAAGTGGGAGTAATCAGTACTATGTGCAGATATTAGATTACACAGAATTTTTGGGGTTATTAATATGTGGCTTCTTTTGCTACTAATTTCATTAAAACTGGCTTCTAAAATTACGATTACGAAAGTACATATGATTCCAAGCTGTTTGATTCTGACGCAGTGTCACCGAGCCTTCACAATTAAGCTCAAACTGACTGAATTAAAGTATGTATTATGAAATGAAGAGATCTTAGGGATAATTAGGTCAAAGCAATTGCAATTAAGGCTTAAAATGATCAAAATTCAATCTCCACCAATTTATGCACAATTTAAGGCTGTGTAATTCATATCTTTGGTAAAATCTTTAACCGATCACTAAATGATATAATAATCGCAGAGATCGAATAACGTATCAACTCCAATATCTAATAACAAAACTATTGAAAAAATTCCATATTGATTGAATTTTAGTGACTTTTTATTAGTTAAAAATAGATTAATTTTATGAGAGACAGACATACTCAGGCCTGAGTTGTTAAGTATACGAATGAAGAACGTATATAATCACTTATTAATAACCAGCAATGAAAACTATTACCGAGAAACCAACCTAATTGAAGAATAAATTGGAAATAAACAAAGATGTAACAAAATGAACCTATAAACGAAACGCAAGTTGAAGATCACACTTTCTAAGTACATCCCCGTTTTCAAACAATAAAACAATGATGATGATTAAATAAACGGTTTATTAAATCAAATAAACCTAGCGCACAATTAATGACAAACGGAGGCTAACTAGTTTCGCCATTTACTACCCATCACCTGACCAATAAAGACTCACCAACTCGGCTGTTCACTCCGATCAAGGAAATAAAAAAATAGAACCATATACTAAATTCTCATCACCCAATATCTCTACTCTTTCACGATGGTAAAGGCTCACCAAAAAGGCAGTGTACGAAGATAACGAAAAGAGTGAGACAGAGAGATATATCTTAAAATAGGGTAATTGTTAGGTAATATTTCCCATCGCTCTCCAATCCTCGCAACTACATTCATGCATACCTAAAACACACAGAGCGCTAAATCAGCTGATCGTTCGCGTAAACATTCGCACGTGCATAAAACTAAGGCGAATATGACACAGGACCCAATGCAAATGCGAAGGAGGGGCGCACGCGCGCACAGAATAACCAATTAACACGCGCACATGGACATATACACACACGCAGGTAGCCAATCAGAGAAATGGATCATGTGAGAGGCAGAGATGGGGCAACATCGGCTCGTCTCGTGTACCGTCACGTGACTTGAAGGCTGCGCGCACATACCGAGATACCATTTTGCCATAAAATAGACAAACACCCGCAGACGACGCACCAGATGACTAGACGACTAGATGTACTCTTGAAATCACTAATAGGTGAATAAATTCTACTCGAAATCCACCCAAGATATTTTTAGTTTCATCACATAGGAACAACTTAAGAATGAGATTTCTCCAAGGAAATGTATAGGAAAACGTTCTGAGATTTCGAAATTCAACAAATTTGAAGGAATCAGAAAAGGTGGAAGAAGCATTCAAATAAGAAGCTAAAACAGCAGAACAAAGTAGAACAGAAATAAATGCAGTATGAACACATCAAAAAGCAGGAATAGAAGAAACAAAACGTTAATTTATAAGAACTCTCATATACCATGCATAAAGCATCATAAAAGCCTGTCGAAGTTAGGAAAACACAAGACAATTATGATACAAGACAATCAAATGTTAAAATACAAATAATGTGCCAAAAATAATTAATGATAAAATTCAAGCATCACTAGAGATGAAGAGTCTTTACATATGGCGTTTATTGATCATACAATTTTATTTAGGCGAATGACTAAAAATGGTATGAATGAAAAATGTACAATTTAATTTTATACTCACTGAGACTTTTCGATGGTGAGCATAAAACACAATAACGCCGCTTCCACTACAAAATGAATATTAAGAGAAATAATTAAATGCCTACCTTTTTGCCGTCCCGATATTTTACATATCCTTCTAAAATCGGATTCATTCTGAACGGCAACGTTAGAGCATTCAAAAGCAACGCTAAATAAATCCGAAATGAAGAATCCTTGTAATTTTACGTAACTGAGTTGAAAATAAGTAAAACTATCAGGAAATTTGCACAAGAAACTCTTTAGTTGGAGAATGTGAACAAAATATGACCTTCAGTAAAAATTCTTTGATACATTAAAACTTTTGCTATTGGTACAAGTTTCTCTGAAAATGAAATATATTCGTTTAAGTTAACAAAAATGTATTAATTATTTTGAACACTTCATTTAGATTTCATGAATTTTTAATTTTAATGGAAATATTTCATGTAACTTGGCTTTATATTTGGCATTTTATAATGACTTTCTGGAATAATATCCCTATCAAAACGATTTAGAATATATGCTTTTCAATTCATACACTTTAATTGCATATATTGTGCCGGGATTCAGAAGTTTTATGAATTTTTCCATGTAATTTATTATATATTATTTCGACATTTCAATTCTACTTCGAATATTTAGTTATGTTCAATTAGCATGACTTAGACCATACAAATTCGATTCATCGCATCGTAACTCTTGAAATTTCTTCTAATTTAAGGCATAAAATCAGTGACGTTATATCTGGAGGTAAACAACCTGAGAAGCCATTGTATAAAATGTTAATCCAATTTTACGTTATACTGAATGCAAAATTTCTCCTATTTGATAATAACAACCACAAGACTTCAGAAATAAATTGTGTACAAGAGAAATAAAGATGTAATATGACCCACGACAGAATATTTGACCTAGTAGAGACATGGTATTTCACGAAAGTCATATTAATATAGCCTGAAATATTTATTCCCTATATATTTTCCAGGTTATATATTGTTGGTGCAAATTTTTCCCTTTCATCGAAAATATGCTCCATTTGATCATATTAATTATATAAATTTTAGAAGCAATATTGTAATGATTAATGTTGCAAAATGTAATAGGCATTATTTTTTCCTTACTCTATCGGATTGTCAGTTGTATCTAAACGTTTTTGCAACTAAAATGACACATTAATTTTCAGAAAAAGGAAACCGAAATCATAAATGATGTCACGTTATACCGTGAACTATTAAGTGGGGCATCTTTTTATCATTTATTCAATTTCCGTATGTGATATCGCGCTTTAACTTATAAATACATTATTTTCTGAAATTCCTCAGTATCAAACTGTAGCAGCAATAATTTATAACTCAAACTTATATAAAATTATAATCTGTTTGCTGAGACTGATTCTTGCCATATTAAAATAAGCTTGTTTTGCAAATAGATGAATAAATTAAATATATTTTAGGTATTTTTAAATAATGTCGAGTTCAAATCATTCACACCACCTATATCTTCCCGTCCATCCCCTTATCCTTTTACCAGATGGATGGCTTTTTATTCCTGACAAAAATAAAAATCAGACGAATGCAGAAATTATTATGGATCTCATTGACAACCACTGCTTTAGTGCTGCACTTCATTTCGCAATTAATAACCCAATACCACCTATTATTGGTTCACAATACCGTCCAAGAGCTGTCTCCTGGATGAATTTGGAAATCAACCCTCACCTTAAGGACGATGTCGTAGCTGCAATTTTTCCAATAGTTGGTTGGAAACGCAGCGAAATTCTAAGGCTAGATTCAAATCAGAGAAATGGAGATGATGACGACCCATGTAATATTGAAATGCATCACTGTATGCGCAGTTGGAAGTTTCAGGAATTGCTGAATCTAAGAGTTGTGGTTGCTCTACCTTGGCCAGATCTAATTCCCCATCATGGTAAATGGGTACAAAAGGAAGGTGAAGATATATACGTGGACTTAAGTAGCTTTTCAATCAAGGGAATTCGGGTAGACTGTCAATTTTATAACTAATATGCATTTTTAGCTATTTATACTATTTTACGTTTTTATTTCAGGTTACAGTACTTCCCAATATTTTTGAAGATCAGACGAGAGAAATTCTGATTACAATGGTTATTGTTATGCTCAGCGGATTTCTAAAAGGTATTTCATAATTAATCTTAAAGATTTCTAATCAAATGCAATATGCACCTGTATACATATAAATCTAATATTAGTTGGACATTGCTAACCTCGTTGATCAATATTGATTAACTGAAGGAATGAATGAATGTGAACTCATCATCAGAGTCGCTGCAAGATGCCTTTCTATTGTTACAGAAAATATTGGATAAACCTTCTCTCATTGGGCTTGATACATTCAAATGACTGTTTTAATCAAATGAATATTAAACATGGCTACGAACCCTAAATGAAATTATTTCCGTAAAAAGTATATTTTGTACCACTTTCTCACTAATATAAATTCACTCCGCTGTAGCAGATATATTTGTATCATGTATATTTTAAACAAGGGGGAAATTAACCCAATTTACTAGATATAGTCGAACTTGTATAGTATAATACCATATGATATTGCGTATTTACACACGATGGATAATTTAGGTACTAATAGTGTGAAATAATACGTTAAATCACATTTTTATTACGGCAGTCACAAAACGGAAACCTTTATAGCTTAGTTAGAGGCAATAATATAATTTTTTCGACAGAAGGGGTTTCGGGGTATCTTATTTCAATCCAAAAGGAGTGGTGAAAGTTAACTTTCCTTTCTCTTAATATTTAAAGGTCAAATTAAATCGCGAATATAAAATACTGTTTAATAATGATCATTACTTAATCAATCTAATTAGTTTGCCCCAAAATTTTATAATTGGTCAAATTAAATTGAAGAAATTATCCCTCAAGCGCTTACCCTTATTGGATAAGTAACATGTTTAATCAAGGAGTTCGCTTTCTGTCAAAATTTAAGTTAATGTTCAAAATAATTGGCCAATATTAGACTGAAAAATTGAATACACCTACTTAGTGGATCAGATTTGCAGATGACCTGGAAGAAACTCTATTTTATTGACACAAATATTGGGGAACTATAAATTTGTATTCTTGTATCGTGTGCCGTCATTCATATTTAATCTTCACGCGGTTATTCAACATGTTGATTGACCACTTAAAATGGGTTACAAAACTCAGAATCTCTTTACAGCCACTACTGACCAATATTTTATTTATCTTTTTTTATTTCTGTTGCTTATGGCATTAATGCAATAAAACATGCCTGATACTTGATGGGCTTGCGTAGTATATATACAATCTCGCAAACTTTATGATATTAATGGAACAAATGGAAAATAAATTTATGTCTTGCTTTTTACAGAGCATTTCGAATTCTCAGCAAACACGGTCAACACAAAGAATTTATTATCGTCCCCTAAAACTTCCCTTACCAACATACCTTCAAAACCACTCAGACCTCCAAGGCAAACTTGGCCGACTTCCAGAACTCTGAGTCGACAATCCATTGCGTCTAAAACAGTTCCACCGAGTAATATCACCTTTGCCACCAAACATACTGATCATCTACTGCCCACAAGAGTATTTGAAACCCAATTTATGACAATGAAACCATGGCAGGAAGTTACTGTAGGATTTTTAGGGCTTCTAACTGAGGCTGCAAAGAAGACGGCAAAATTATTCAAAGAAGGCTTTGGAATATCTGTACTCTACCATCAAAAGCATTCTCTGTATGTAAATATTTCTACTATATAGTTATAAGTAGTTTTTCAATATTGATTGTTAAGTGCTCCCATAGGCCGGAATTAGAGGAGATCCGATTCGTGCAAGAATTGCCGGAATTTCTCTCCTCTTGCGATGTTGTCATCCTAATGGATGCGTACAGTGATCGCCAAATTACTCTCTCAAAAACTCATAGAGCACGAACTCCTCTCCGACAGAAGACTACAAAGCGCTCCCGATTCGCTATACAGGAAGACGATTTTCGTCACTTCAAGCCGACAGCTCTGTTTATTTCCACATCAACAGTAGAGAATTTTAGTTTCACAGCCCTTGCTGCAGCTCTTCGGAATCAGACAATTTCAGGAGCGGCTTTTACAATACCTCTTGATGGCTGTCTTTCCCCTGATGAATTACAGTCATTTCAACACTTGAAGAATGTTCTTTCTATAGCACCTCCATCTACACCCGGATATACTTCAAAGAATCTGCGTCGTAAACTAGCTGGAATGGTACTTCAATCAATTTTTGAGGGTCTTGAACTGCCATTTTTTATCCCAAAAGAGATGGAACCCCAGAAGTGTGAAGAATCTATAAATACGAAGACACTCACACATCAGAAGAAAGCTACCACCAGCAGACGAAGTAGAGGCATTTCAATAACTGCCCGAATAAAAGAACAAAGGTAGATAGAAGTAAATCTGTCACACTTTTCTGAATTCTGACTGTGAGTGTCATTGCAATTATAATCTGATTTATTAATATATTTATGTATAAATGACCTCGTATTCATTGAACTATTCTTTCGATTGGATCTATTTAAAATTGAATTAGTAGCTCTGAGAATTTACCAATATTCTGCAAAGGGGGTTCATTTTTATAGTTCTAGTGTTTCCCATTACCGTTCTTGCATGCTATGATCCGGGAACGAAATCTGTTCACTGACATATCGGTTAAAATAGGTAAGCTAATCAATATCCTATATACAGGGAGTAGGTAAATGGTGCACTTTCTTATCGCCTTGTGATTATAATTCCTGTAAATGGCAATGCAGTTAATTACGTTAACTTTATAGTAAGAAGGGAAAAATTAGTATCTAAAAAAAGTAGCTTAAATGTCTACGGGAACAGTTTGCTGGATATATGGGAACAGTGGGAGATTTGCACTTTTCTCCATTATTAAAATTCATTAATTGACTGTTAAAGGTTAGAAATATGTCACGAATGTCCCCTTTTCTCCAGAGATGATTAATGTTATTCGGACAAAGGAACCGTGCCCATCTCCAAACGGAACATGTTCTTGCTGCCGTACTGAGATAGTGCTATTTGGTCACCAAAAAATTTCAATTATTTCTGGCTACATTGAGTAGTAAACTGCCAGTTATAATGAATGGAGAAATTTTGTCTGTCATTGGGACCTAAGAAATATCTCACAAAGCACAAACTTCGGGAATAAAATAGGCTAACGATTGATTTTTTCAATGATAAATACAGGCAGATATTTCAGTTTTCATTCAAGATTTAGCAAATCTTGAAATTTTTTCATTAATCAAGCAGTTTGCCATTCAGAAAGGGTAATATCTTAGTTAGAACGAGGATGACGTTATGATTTTTGTGTCAAAAATGTTATAAACAAGGGACTGCTCTGGTTCTAGTGGCCCGTCCAATGCAGAGTTTAAGAAAAGGAAGACGAGAACAATGGTCGCTGATGCTCATTTTTGTAATACGTTCCTGGGGATTCTTCTACAGATTTTCATCCCGCTTCATATTTTTCTTCGAGTTGGCTATTGGTTCTGTCACCTGACTGACCAGTGGTTTAATTTTCTAAGTGACGCTCTTCTTTCTGAATTTTGGTTTAGTTCGGCACATTGCTTCCTCATATCGTTTTTTGCAACATAGGTTACAAGTATGAGATTGGTACCGACAAAATCGGACAAAGGGCAAATCATTACAAAACCAACATTCATTTGAAGACTTACGGAAAGTGACAGCCTTCTGAGACACTAGAAATTCGATTAAAATAATTGTAGTCATCAAACTTCTGTGGATCCATATCACACTTGATGTCCAATTTTCTGCATCCACTAGCAGAACCTTTGAATGTGATGTTATCACTTTCTTCTTTCTCTGATTTTGAGGATTCGACAACAGATATTCGTTTGACAAAGTTCTAAAAAGCAGTAGATGTTTGAAATGGCGGAAAAATCACAGAGTTCAAAGACATTATTGATACGGCTAGCATAAGGCATTCAGTCTTCATCTTATTCTTTGTGAAGGAAAGGCATTTGGAACAATCAAAAAACTTTTTACCAAATAATTCAGGGAGAATCAAAACTGTTTCGTCGAAAGTAAGATTCGAAATAGTCCTTTGATATAATAAACCTCTGAGCCTTTCATTTTCAGTCGTTCCTAACTCCCGTAACAGCAGTCTAGCTTTTACATCACTTGGGATATTCGCGAGATCGTTTCAGAAAGTATCCCCACAATTTTCAAACCCATCAGGGAAAGCTTGATCTGTTTTAGGGTCATAGTGAAGTACATTACTTGCACGACCGGAGAATCTGCAGGTAGATTGGGCAGGAGAATATTCAGTGATTCACTTTTCGTGTTAATAAATGTGCAAAACAGTTTTTAACGCATCATAAGAATTTCTAGCTGTTTATTCGAAAAAAAGTTTATTCTTTATCAGAATAATTTTAGGTTCACCAATATTCAATGAAACTTTTAAAAATATTCAAATTTTGAGTTCGTTTTAACCTTTTATCGCCAACTTTACAATCTACAAGCCGATATTCCAGCCAGAAAGAAGGTAATCACTATTCTCGTTGTAATAGAGAAAACTCATTACAATTCAATTTGAACTATATAAAGTATAACGTAATTCATAATAGTTCATATTAAAAATTAAAGGGATAAGCTTTATTTCCAATAATTATGGGAAGAGAACATAAAATGATACATTAATTTCTTCAAAAGAAAATATTTTATAATCAGATTTTCGCCTTGACACATGCTCTTAGACGTCTAAAACATTCATTAGGTTTTCCACAGCATTCGTCGAAGGTAAAAACCTCTGATCCGATCCCTGTATTCTAACTTCAACTCGTTTACGCAAATTAACATGGTTATGCGATTGGATGACAAGGATACAAGTAGCAAATAATAATAATACTTGATTGATTATTATTAATTAGACAGAATAATACTGTGATTGACACTGCGGTCAATTGTGTATTTGAAAGATTACGACGGTTACATCCTAAGGATCAGGAATTGTAACGCAAATAACAATCTGAAATATCATAAATCTTTATTTTTCAAAAAAAACAGTAGAACTTGAAAGCTAATGCCAATAAATATCTGACGAGGTACTTTAAGTAATTTAAGTAGAGTGTTTTTACAAAATAGTTTTGACTTGATCTGTGCAATCCAGGTATTTATTAAATATGCCAGAAATAAGCATATATTGCGTTTGAATGTCGGCGATTTTCCCATATTATCTTATGCCGTAGATAATACAAAAATGAAAACTTAATGCAGACTTGCTTATTTTTAAGATATCAATACAGTTTGCTACTTTTATGCCAAATACAAAGTTATAAGGCATACCTGATTCAACTAAAATACTACAATAAACAAGTTTGATAATGTTCTAACTTAAGCGTTCATCTTGGGTGGACTCGATCTAGTTCTGTTATTCAAAACAGTACGATTAGATATTTTAGGCGACCGAAATGTCGCGATGGCATGAACTCACACAGGTTCCTAGGGGCTAAATAATGCAATTAGGCCATCTGACCATTAGCATATGGTCAAAAAATAACTTAAGATTATGAATAGCTCAACTTTATCCACAAGATCTTCTCTTTCATTTGATGAAGCTATGACTGACAGCTATCAGGTAACAGGAGACAACCACGGCTTTCAGAGATCCAGAAAATAGAGAACAGAAAAAAGCAGAATTTGCTGAACAGCAGCAATTAAGAATTGAGTTATTTATAAAAACTGGGAGAGTGAGAAAACGCTAACGGAAAAGGAGACGAAGAAAAAGATATAGGAATATAGCGAGAGCACAAGAATCGAGTCGGCACCACTAGTCCTGTAATCGACGTGTATTGAATTTTACTGACAAAAACCGGATTATCGCGAACAGGGTCAGTACAAATCGCTAACTAATATTCTTCAGCTAAAACTACTGAAGACAGGTCAAGCAGATGCAAAAAGTAAACATGATTTTTCATCAAAGCGACTTAACTTAATGAAAAAAATATTTTCAGGAGCATTTAGAGACAATTCTTCAAATTCATTAATGAGATGCACTATTATTACAACTGATTTAATGCCATCCCATGATTTTAACTTGTAAAATCTTTATTGCTTTGCAATAGTTAATAACAAAGGTTAAATTACACATATAAACTCCGTAGAACAGTAAAATAAACTCAAATTTGTTTTTTTATGCAGGCAGAAACAGCAAGTATTTATTTCATAAAGTGGGTAAACCTGAACCTACAAAACCACTTTTCTCAAATTAAACAGCTGCAAACTTTAAATTATTTAACGCACAGGGCACGAATTATAGGGAACAATTTAGCCCACCAAAACTTTTATCCAGCACTTATTACGAAAATATAAACAAAAATGGCCAGACCAAATCCTTCTCTTTCTTTCGAAAGTTAAGCATGCATAGCAAATTCAGACAGCCAATGGGGTATACAAAGTTAAGGAAGGTTGGAGTCGGCGAAGTGACAAGCGGTACTGACAGTTTGACATTTGGGGGGGGGGAGAAGGAGGGAGGGAAGAGACCCTGGTGGAATGAGGTTGGGATAGAGTTTGGGTTGAGCCAAAATGGAAAAGGCAATCGTTCTATAGAGTGTGAGAGAGAAAAGAGAACAGCTAATGGAAACACACAGACACACACATACACACGCACAAATTAACAAATACTCTTGTTGCTTGCTTTTCCTCACTCTTTTTCCGTGTTCTCGTCTGCTACCATTATCTACATTAGAACTTGCAATTAGGGAAAACAACATTTATTGAGTTAAGGGAATATTCTTCGCAAAGCAAATTTGTAATTTGTAATTGATGTTAAAAAATCTTTAAGCAAGAATAAAAAATGGTCTTTTATTTATTACAGCCGAGTCGTAATAACCTAGTACATAGGAATTAATTGACCATTTATTGTTCACATCAAACATAAGAACTTGACAAATAGATTGTCGTGGTGGTTAACGTGCCTAGTCGAAGATCGTGGAATTGCCAACTAAACTAGGGGGATGCATCCTGTAACTCCCTCGCTAGATGAGTGCCAGCAAATGCTTTCCTAAAGGAACTTGGGATTTATATATAACATTCAAATGTATATTGAAAAAATGCAGTATCTGCATTTGTGCTGATTTTTCATGTAGTAGAGACAGGAAAATAGAGCTGGCCCATATAATGGAATTTATTTTAAAAAGTCACAAATATAGAGAGGACCAGAGTTGGATTTATTTTCTTTTCCACAAATATATTTCATTCATTGTGTATAGCTTATACCAGATTAGTACTGGTAAAAGCAAGAGAGAGGGAGAGAGCAAATGCAGGGGAACTGATTCCTGAGAGTACAGGAATATTATATCATTTAATAATGCTCGAAAAGAAATGACAAGTTAAAGTATGATCAGTAGGAGCACTTTAATTAACATATGATTTTAAAGAGTTTTAACTTATCTTATTTCATTAATTCATTGAAAGCGCGGGCAATTCTTATCCCATAAAACGAATTGTTCGTGATGATATTGGAATCAACTATAGGTGGCATTACATATCATAAAAAAAGAACCCTTAAATATGAGGTTGCTATGGTTATAGTTAATTTAGAACCAAGAGCATAATTGGAGTTGGAAGGTTAATATTAACCAAATTCTAGAGAATTAAGATTTAACCATTTCAAGAAGATTTTGGTTGGGGAGTTACTAGCTTAAAATAACGAAATCTTGCTATGTTATCAAAAATTTCAAGCTTTTACTAGCTTTCTCACAAATACAAGAGGAAAGAGACAGAGTAAACACTACAATTTATTATATTATGAGAGAACAAAGAAGATATCTGTCTTGCGGCTAAAAATTGCACGAATAAATCTTTGAAAGTAAGACATACAATGCTTTGGCGTGCACCGGAAGTGCAATATTGATTCCAAGTCATCGCCATTTTGCTTCCAAGTCATAACCGTGGGAGGTCACGGTAAGATGAAATTATCAGCCATTCACCTACTAATTCGCTGTTTGACCAATTAAATTCTGTCACTTCGATTAATGAAATCCAATGAGTGTTTCAGTCCTCTCCGGACAATACGCCCGGGATAAATTTTATACCAAGGATATAAATAGATTATGAATTACATCTAATAAGTGCTTGGTTACCAGACTGGTCTCGTCTCTTTAATTTTCTCTTTCTCAATGGATTCTAAGCAAAATGTTCCATACCCTATATATGTGAGCCTGATCACCCATTGCAACAATCCTAGAAAAGCGTAATAAATAGTGGTTAACCCTTTATTTGAAATGAGATCTATTGAAAATTAATCAGCTGGTAATTTGACATTAATAATGAAATATTCAGGCTTAGAATTCTGTTTTCAGAAGAATCGTCTGGATAGGTAATCACTACAGTCACCTTCACTATTCAAGTATGAAATTTTGCATATAACGACTTAAGAACTGGTTGGGATTTTCATAACACACCTGATTTTAGAAGGGCAACTTTACTACCAAAAATGTCAATTTTGATGTGAAGTAAGGTCAAGATGAAAAAAATTTACATTCTAATTTATGTCTAAAATGTCAGAAGTGAATAGTTACAACACTGACGTAATGGCATTTAGGTAATAGAGTCGGTTGGATCCTTTTTTCAACTCCAACTGCACACTTCTTCACACACTCATTTTTGTATAAATTTCACTCCCAGACATTTTAATCGCGGCTTATTGACCTTTATTCAAACCTTAAATAGGCATTTTCTCGTTTTCAAAAGAGAATGTGATGGAAAAAGGAAATATAAGAGCAGAATTTGGCCTAAGGCACTTCACTATTAAGGCAAATCGCTAATACCAACCATCCTATTAGAGATAACAAGATTAAAATACATCTGATAATGAATAGCGAAATGTGATTAAAAGTCGACATATTCACAAATGTAAATTCAGATGAAATACGTGTATATTTGACTCACATCTGCAGGTTGAAATACTTGACTTCTTTTGACGCATTTTATTTTATCAGTTAGAAATGGGCGCAAGCAACTTAAGAAAGTATATGTCACTGAGAAGCCGGAAATATCGTCAGACACAAAATCTGTACCCATTAGACATGCATTCTGAACGCAAATAAGTACAAGCTTCGACAATTTCCTCCTTAATCGATACAATAGTCATTGTCACTGTACCAATACTCATGAAATAGGAAAGACAGTGTAAATATGAGTGACCTCACTTTATTAAATATTAACCGAATGATTATCAGCATTTTTTGTCAATTTCAACTCTGCTCTATTATGATAATGCAAAATGCTTAATACCTTGGAAGACCACTCCGCTTTTAACAATAACTGAAGTGAAAAGACTGACTTCACGATTAATTGGTAGACCGGTCAATAAGCACTGGATATCATGAAGAAGAATGTAATCAATAATCCAGGTGATGAATCATGAAATTTGAATTTTGGAACGTGAAATGCTTGTTGAGTAACTGTTTAGAACCCGAATCCAAGAATTAATTCAGATAAAATTCTTTAATGACTTATTTCCAAAGTCCTTTTGATGCCTCTGTCCTTTGCCTTTTATTAGACTTATTGTTAATGGATTTCAGCTGTTCTCCCTCATTGAAAATTTTGCAGATTTTTCGCCTTTATGTGGAATATAACAGCGCATAAAACAAGAATGATTGACTGAATTAGGATATCTAAGTTTTTAGTGAGCACACGCCTTACTCATACCTTTGAACGCCATGGTTGTCAGTCAATCACTCAGTCAATCAGTTGTTCACCATTTAAAAACACCCTTATTTTACCTCAATATATCCTCTTTATCACAACCCTAGTTCCACAACCCTGGTTAGTGCTGGCGCTCTTTTCTTCCTTTCCACTCTCCAATTCCTCATCTTACTCCTTCTCCCTTCCTCCATCATTCTATAACCATTGTTCAAAACGCCTTCGCCCAACTCAGCCATTCATCTTTTCATTCCGGGAAGGCTGTGAAATCCTGTTAGAATTTTGAAAGATTGTTCATTATGTAAATTGAACTAAATTTGATAGGGCTCTTTAACAGCCTTATTTTCAGGATTAGAACTACTTTAAGTTCTGGAAAATTCAGTTAAAAAATATCCACTAACGAAGCTAATTACTGACATAAACAAAGGTCTATTTAGCAATCTACTATTCCTGCTGCAATTTAATAGTGAAAGTAAAATTAATACCATTGTATCGATTTGTATTTGTTTAATTAAACAACAAAATATCTGACTTCTAGAAAAAAGCTGCCATTTTTTCCTAGCAGTGCCTGTTCAGGATTTATAAAAAACTTTCTTGTTAAGATAGCAAAGCTTTTTATTACTAATTATTATTTTATTTTACTTAATTTTTCCAAAAAAAATGCAAAAAATACTCAATGTATAGCGATTTCGTTAAATTTTACTCAAAGTATAAGACAACCGAAAGTTATTCTTTAAAGAATTAATTGCAATAAAATGTGGCAGAAACATTATAGCATTTTAAAATACATAAAATTTAGAAAAGAAGGACGTTTTAATTTTATAACAGGAATATAAAATCCATAATTTCAAATGGCTTATTTAATTTAAGTAGCACAGTCAGTTCAAGTTAAAACGGCTGTAACTCAAGTGTCTCCTCCTCACAAGTAAACAATAAAGCACATTAATCTTTACCCAGGGAAATTTTCCTAAGTATCAACTATTTATGTCCCTTTTCCAATAAGCCCCTTTCCCGAGCTTCGTGGCTAAACAAAGTCCTCTGGAGGATCTAATTGGCTAACGGGCTGCTCTCATTAGCCTATGAGATGGCTTCATGGAGCAACTTCGTTCGGGCTATTTTGCAAGAGAGGAAGGGTAGCCTGCCTTGCAGCGCAGCGGAAGTTGGTTTGGGAAAAGGCTAATGACTAATCAGGAGTGTATATCTTAGAAATAATGTGGTGAAGAAATTCAGCGCGTAATTCATTGCAAACTCAGTCAGTGATGCAGAATTTTTAAATTAATGAAGTAGTGTAACACGCTCAGGTAGAATTCTGCTTTCTCGAATAAATGAAATGAATAGACAACTAATGTCTTAGGAACAATAAGAAATGCCAGATGGAATTTTATAATATAGGTTTCATATTGAATAAGCTTAATGATGACATGAAGGTTCTAACTAAGAAGAGTACAAATATAAGCATTTGTAGCATTAGTAACTTACTTCGTGCAACCAATTTTGGGAAAGAAGATTGCGTGCCTACTTACTTTGAGATCTCACTCTAAACTGAAGGAGAATTTTGGGATTTGCAGAACATAGTTTTGACTTCAGCACTTATCTTAGGAATCAAATAGTAAGAAAACATATTTGTAAAAAATACACTAAGAAAGTCATTGTCGTGACCATGACCGAAGCATTAAATAAAATCAGATATTCTTTTCCAAACTGCAAAAATTAATATCAAGGAACATTTGCAAGAAAAACGTGACATTTCTAATTATACATGAACATTTTTAGAGTGAAAGGTAATGCGTTTGAAAAAACGACGAGATCACTGTTTTACACATTCAGTGAAAGCCAGTTACTTAAAAAGGTACAGTTCCAGGAATTTTCAAGTCCTACTAAAGACTAAGATAGTTAAGTCACCATGTATCACCATGTCTTCTCCTGTCCAAAACACAAAAAACGATGCTGATCTTTTTTTGTGAAACTTTTAATCAGACATGCTTTCACTATTTTCGGATGATGAATATCTAAAAGTAGCGAAAAAGCCATGTTTATCGATCTGTGCTGAGATGTAAAAAGGAAAAACATCGAACTCTATAGGCTGAATTCACCTTACCCTCTTCTCAGAATTATGACGTTTATTCTATGTATCCATTTGTTCGACTTGTCTAACGTATACAAATCACATAAATTGAAGGTTATAAATGTTAAATCAATTTTCAAAATATTGACATAAAAATGAATGGATTGATTAATTTAGGTACACATTATGGTGTGAATGGGATGGAAAACATTTTTATAAAACGGAAATCGGAAGAAATTTAAAGTATTCTAATGTTTTATTGATTCGTAATTAGTCTCCTGAACAGCTACGAATTTCGATTATTTCTCTATTTTAATTGATTAGATTGAAATACTTTATGCATTTTAATGTGTTATTCCCCTACTTAACAAATACATTAATTTAGTTAACATAAAGTGATAGTATAACGACATTGGTACTTTTATCCAACTAGTTAAAAAACAAATAAGTACATTGACGACGGTGGTGATGGAAAAACAGGCCAAATTAAGGAGGAAGGTAGACCTTAGAACCTGACACCACTGTTTATGCTTGTTTTAAAAAATTCGTCCAGACAAGTGGGTGACTTATTTACTCACGCTAAAATAACCTAGAGCAGCTAACAAAAATTAGCGAGTGTTTATACAATAGACCTTGTTCTCAAATGCAGTTTTTTCCTTAATCTGTACCGGTAAACGTTTAAATATTTCAATACTGCTTTGGCAGTGCCTTAATAAAACTGAATTGATCGTTCCATTTTTAAATTAAAGGCAACTGTAATATTTTTCATTCTGCGACTCCGGCGAGTTTCTAACTACCTGGAATCACTGTATGGAAATAAATATTCATTTAAAACACTACCTTGGAATTCACACTCTTTAAGATCAAATATTGAGGTATAATCTTATTTTTTCATTAATCGGCTAAAGCTGGGGAGCATGTGGTGGTATTTTCTTGTAATTTGCACCTTATCTTCTAACACACTACGATTTCATCTTAAAAGTTCGCCTATGAATGACGGTAGAGCATGCTTTTCATTAGATTAAAAATATCGAGTGTTGGAATTTTCCAGAATCCTTTTTATTCGCAGAACAGTAATCTCAATTAAAAACTTAAACTTTCTTTTGCTGTATGCTGTTAACGGAATTACTTTTTAAAGGGCTAACATGAATCCCCATAAGATTGTACTGCACAGTTTGTGGAAGTGTTGTGTATATATTTACCTTAATTTGCAGTCTTATCAAAGACTTCTATTGAGTTTTACTTTATCTACTTCTGTGAAAATATTATTTATCTCATCCCTCTATTAACATTTGGAGTGGGAAAATAACTTTGAGCCATTCTTATGAAAAGCTTTCATTCTGCTATCCTATCTTTGTCAAAAATTTATCCAAAGCGGTTGGCCAATTGCGTCACAAATGTGCTCCGTTGAGCATCAAACTCATAGTCGCTGACTGGACAGACGTCCCGATGGCTACTGTGCTTTCTGTTTCTTTGGGAAATCCGGTAACTATAATGATACGTTTCATAATAGCCTTTTGCCATCGAAATCAACTGAGCAGACTCCACTAACAAAATGATTGAGAAATGACTCCAACCATGACGGTAGAATTATTCCTAGAACTACACAAATCGTTCAAACAAAACTAAGTACTTTAGCAAAACTGTCAATATGAGAGTTTGAGGCAATTATAACAGTTCACAATTTGAGGGTAATGACTCAGTCAGTTATTAGACGATGCATGAGAAACGGAAAAAATGATTACTCATAAATCCGCCTTAATTTTTTTTTCATCCGATGAACAAATTTGCATGTCGAAAGAAGATAAGCGGAAGAAAAGTACCTGCCGTTTAAAAACAAATCTCAAGAATAAAATCTCGATGACTGGTTCAGATGCATTATTTTACTAGACTTTTTTAAGTTATACCAGTTTTGGACAAGCTTGGTAAAATGGAAGTCTTACGGTCTACAAGCCCGATATTCCAGTTCTCTCAGAGAGAGCTGAGAGAGAACACATACGTGTCATTTTGGCACAAAAAGAACCTTATTATGATACAAACAGGAAAAAGTATTTAATAAAATATTTTTCTCATTAAACTAATATTTCCTCCTTGACAAGAGGGTTGACTGATGAAAGTAAAATCCAATTGGGATCTTTGAAAAATATTACTAACCATAGTACTGTTTCGAAAATATCTGAAAAGAATGCAGTAAAATAAGTCATCAAGAAATGGGAATGGAAAGAGATCAAATAAAATTATATACAAAAAATGGTATCAAATGACTTACCACATTCAAATTATTGATGTATCACTTTGCCTATCTTCCTTGGTCCAAATTTCATAATTTGACTTCCGAATTCCTAGGTTAGTTGACATTCATGATATTCAGAGATTTGAAGGACATGTCTTTGTAAGACTTGATTCAAAATTAATGGCGAATAACATTTCCATGATTTGGAAACCTGGATATTTATGATTCAGAGAGGTGTCTGATAGCCATCACTGATTACCAAATGGCAAGGTCTTGTCGCATTCCTATCATGCTCATAAGGAAATTCAAAAGAACGTTAAAAATAACACCCCTCCCTCTAAACTCTTTTCAATTGTTAAGGTTTTATTTTTAAACGGTCAGCAAAATTTCCCCCTACTTTTTAACTATTTTAAAGGACTTTATCAATCCCATACCTATAAAGCCCTACTCTGACGTTCTGGCTTCCACCACATCTTCTCGACTCTCTGTTCTTCAAATCCTACTTGTCATCTGCTAAAGCCAGGCCCCCTTGTCAACTCCTCCCTATTCGCAACTCTCTTGCTTTCTTATAATCATCCCCTGCTATCTCATTAGAGAAATATCCCCACCTAATTTTTTACCCCCTTCTTACTCTTTGCAGCCCCAATTCTAGCGACCTGATATTTATCTCGCAACAACTGGCGACATTCCAGTCCTATTCTTCTACACTTTATTAACCAATATACTTAATTGAGTTTTTGGTAATATCACCTCAATAAATTCGTCTTCTTGCGTAATTAATTTTAGATATTTTGGTGCTTTAGTTAACTTAGCAGAGTTCAATAGAATTTATAACATTCGGCATTAAAATTTGTAAGTAACGTGGCAAACGGGTTCAGATGAAAAAATTTCTTCACAAGACACCAATTATAGCAAAAAAGTATGGTATGTAATATAATATGATGTGCATTAATGAAGAATAATTTCTATTCTGATCCCACTTATATTTAATTCAGCAGCATGCTATTAGCATAATAACTCAGTCACTTTTAGACAATGCATGAAAAAAGTGAACATCATTATTCACCCACACGCCTTAATTTCTTTCTCTCCATCCAATGAATAAACATGGTCGTCGAAAGAGAGGAGAAGAGGCGTTTGCCGATTAGAATAAACCCTAAAAGAGCATTCTTGATAAATGATCCAGATGTGTTATTTTGGTAGCTTTTAAAATAATTTTCAAGTCGCGACAGCTCAGCGCGGATATACTATACCAAGTAAATTAAGCTCTGCGTCTTTACAAGAATATCACAAATAAATAGCTCCCAAGCCAATTTTCGGAAAGCGTTTACCAGCATTCATTATGGGTTGAGGAGTAGCCTCATTTTGACTCCCTGAGGGAGTAGTCGAATTCTGTCACTTCCTTCACTAATAAAATTAAACCAAGTTGTTTGGTCGATTCATCTGTTGATGCCGTGCAGATGGACATTTAACCTTTGCTCTCTGATTTTACAGACAATCAGTTAAATCTCTGGACTATTAAATAAGGCCATTATTATTACCTTTGGGACAGCAAAAGAGCGTTTTCAAGTTTAGAGCATGGCAAACGGAAAATAGTAAAAATGCACATTAAAGACGAGAATACTGGATTCGAGCAGAAATAGATGACAAAGACATGGTATCAGGAGTTCCAATAAATTTAAATTCTGGAGTAATGTAACTCATCGTATCAGGTTATAAAGATCCACGGTTCAAAAATAATAATATGATCCATAGGTTCTTAAAGTGAGTTCACGTCAAATAGACTGATGAGTAGAATCAGTTGATTAAGTTCAGAATTTGCATGTACTAATACGACTGGAGCTGTAGGAGATAAGAAAATGCCTTTATCTATTAGACAAGACAAAATTAACAATAGCGAATTTATAGTATGAAATTAAATCAATGTGCATTTCCGAAGAACTATTTCTTAAACATCTCTTATTTGGATTAACTCTGTATTCAGTTAATTAATTCTTAATTAGTCAGCCTCATTTAGAAGGCGCATGTGAAACGGGGAAAGGTTTACTAGGCTATCCGTTTTAATGTTTTTCTCCATCCAATGAACATATTTGACAGGCAAAAGGCAACCCTTCGTCCATCAGAGAAAACGCCTTAAAGTACAATCTCGATGACTAATTTAAATTTGTTATGTTAATAATTCTACCGAACCATATAAGTTTAAGACATGTGTTACAAACGAGAGCTTCATGATTTTGAAGCAAATTAAAAGACAGCACTTTTAATGTCACTATGGATAAATTCGTCTCATCCCTACTAATGTTAAAACTATAAACTGCTAAATATCATATAAAATCTATCCGCCTTCTCAACCATTGAGAAAAAAATGAATTGAATGGGCAAGACTGACACTTCATGCGATATGTGAACCATGTAACAACAGAATATAGCTCAAAATTTAATATTATCTCGTTGAAAAACAATGGTTAGTAATTCCTCAAAGAAGCTTACCAAGAATTGTATTGGTTCATAAATTGTTGTGATGTGTATTGCTGATATCTCTACTCTTTTCTAATCAAAATTCTGTACAAATCGATAAAAAATCAACGAAACGAAACGTATGTGACAGATTGGAGTGGAAGAGCCAGTTATGCAAGGCTAAACGATGGAAATCGTTTTGAAAAATCACATGATTTATCGATCATGAGCTCTAATAACGAAATTTATTATTAACTCGATCAAGAACGAGCTACTATACGAAGCACTTAAATATGGCATTTTGTTTAAACTGCATTTGAGATCTTTATAAAACCGGAAGAATGAAATGAAAATGGTCTCAAAGTGGTAACTTTGGCCACTTTAAAGTTATTGATCCATGGTATAAGACGCAAATTAATAAAGTCTTAATGTTTAATATTAAAGCTTTTTATAATAATGCAAAATTGTTTACTTTAATGCACAAATGGTGGAAAATCCGAAAGGATTTTGTATTTGTATTTGAAGAGCTAAATTTATATAGCATAAATATGCTTTGGGTATGGGAATCTCATTAACAAGGTAAAAATTTTCCTCATTTTCATTTGTAGAATTAATTTTCTCATGGAATATTTGATCTAGACAAACATAGCAGCTGAAAGGCATTTGAATTGTAAAAAAGGGGAGGGTGAAAATCAGGATGAAAGAGTAGGAACCAGTACCTAGAAGATGGGATATATTTCATAACAATATATTCAATTTTTTGTGAAGTAAAGAGATAATGAATACACAGTAGCACTAATTATAATTATTTATTATTCATTTTATTTGATGGTGCATATATCTGTATATTATTTCAAGGCCTTAAGCAAATAAGTAAGAATACTTCACCATCTGCCCTCTACAGTCATTTTTAGGTGTTATTGATCAGAAGTGTTTTGGCCTTAATTTTTACTAAAAGCAATGCAAAATTTTCCAAAATCAGCCCACTTTCAATAATATTGAGAGTCAGGCGAAGCAAAAAAACCCTCGAAGCAGCAGCAGTAGCGAACGGACGAACGAACGAGCGTTGCTTCTTTGCGCTTTGACTGCATGGCTGCTAGATTATGAGAAAAAACTTCAAGCGAATCGCATTGGTAGCAAGTGCATTCAGACAAGGTTCTGGGCGAATCAGTAGCAACTTTCCAAACAAGGTCCACAGTTCTTACCTATAAATGCAGAATTAATCTGAAATTCCAGTTCTATTCATTCATATTAAAAATTAACCTATACATGCGTTTTTCAGACGGTGTTCTATTAATACTGTTTTAAATAATACACGTTTATTTGAAGGCCCTTAAAATAAGTAATTGTAAGTTCAAAAATAAAACGGTTGTAGGATTTCTTGATTACATTAAAAAGGATAAAATTAATTATTTAGTTTGAGACGTGATTGTGGAATTAGATGTCCACGAAATTACCAGTATATTCACTATTCAACGAAGTATCGGTGTCTAAGTTAGGTTATCTGAAACCGCACAAATTATCACCCATAATTTAATGGTACTGCGACTAGATTACTTAAGATCGCAATATAATAACATCTTCAGGTGAACAGAAAATTTAATGAAGCGATCATTTAAATAATCAGTCATATAACGAATAGATAAAATCAAATAATTTTTATTCGCTGATTAAACAAATAAAGAGGCAATAGTAGATTTAGCCTTCTATTAATCTTTATTCATTTTTTTGTATGTTGTTAAACTTCAAGGTAGTCGTTAAAATGTACCTCTTTGAGGCCAAATTTATAAAAATTGGAAAAGAGCTAAATCCGAGGTAAATATTATGTCACAAGTTATTACCTCATGTCGGGCTTAAGATATTTGGGTGAAGAATGAGTATTAAGGAGTCTGATACGGCCATTTTTCAAAAATGCCTAAATCACACTGTTGCCATTGTTTAATTTGCTATTTTACAGATTAATATAAGTCACAGGTAGACATTCTCTAGATCAATTTATTTATTAATAATGAGCACATTGCTCCGGCTGTACCTTATTTCACTTTTCATTACAACCCAACTCCACTCACAGCTATATAATAATAAAATTATCCAATTTCGGTTTCATACAAAGAAATTTCATTAGAGCCCTGGTAATGCGTCAAAATACTCAAGGGGATAGAGCCAAGATGCGAGTGGGTCGAAGAACTAATTATCGCTCCTTTTCATTTGGTCAATTTGCTGACAGTCACAGTACCTTGGCGATTCCCTTGAGGAAAGAACGATAAAAGCAACCCTTTTTGCATCTTTTGCCAATTTTGGGAGTTACTGGCCAAAGTCTTCAGATAAATTTGCATAGCAGTCATTGGATCAGCCTAAAAACTCAAGTTTATGTAACCATTTGCAAAGCGTTCATTCAAAGTTACTAAATACCGTCTGCCTGTTAGCATTATTTATAGTGAAATTATAAATAGATAATGATAATTTATTAAATTTAAAAATAATTGTAGTCATCATATTTATTAAAGATCGTATCGAAGACAATAACTGGACAAATTAGTAATATAATAATATATAGTTTTATAAACTTTGAGCAACGGCCACCTATTCTGAAACATCATAGTTTGTAGTTTTGATTGCTTACTATTGAAATTGTCTCTTTTATATGTTCTCAACATTCACTCAGTACCAATTTTACGGAGGGCTGTCATCTCCTTATTTACTGCTTATTAATTTTTCCTCAAAATAAACGTTAGAAAATGTTGTCTCATTAATTTTAGCATTATTATCAATATCAAGACAAAAATACATCAAAATTTTTCATTGTATGAAGCAACCAAATTAATTAACAGTTAGTCCAAGAACGATAATAGGAAGAGGATAGAAAGAGTTGAAAATACTTTCAAGTTATTAGAGATTTTTGGATTCGGGTTGTACGGTGTCTTTTAATGGATAATTCACTTGCAAAAATATAAATTTTGTGATTCATGGACTGGATTACTAAACAAATTCTTATTGGCGATATTCAGTGCGTAGTGACTGGTTGTGCAATTTGATATTTCAGTCACATTTTCTCCCAGAAGTTTGGAAAACAGATTGATTTTACTTGATCATAACAGAACAGAGCTGAGAGGGCACTAAAATAACTGAATATTGAAAATTTCTGTGCTATAAACAGCAGACGTCAATCAGCACTTGGCCATCGGAAATGGTACGGTCTCGACAGCAATATCTGTAGGCCGTATAAGTGTATGCTTGGATAAAGAAACCCATACAGAATCCCATCATCACGCAAGAACATCGATGACCATATAGGAATTACGCTTCTCGAAGAAATATTTTGTAAGCCAGTTAATTGGGATGGCATTCCCAACTACTTCCATGCTTAGTTTGCGACATGAATGACTCGACTTATTCCTTCTGTGTCAACGGTCTGCATCGTGACCTCCTGTTAGAAATATAAACAACTCAAAAACTTCTAAGATTCAACTCTTTAGTCATCTATCGCCTTTAACTCGATTATCATTAGAAGTGGTTGAGATATGGATTACATCTTCTTAAAAATCACACGGTTTCACTAAATATTAACTTAAAAAATATAAAAACTGACTGGTTAGGGAATTTAATTACTGTACTAAGTTATTTAAAAATTTTAAAACTTTACTTCGTGTTTACCTCGTCTGTTTCAAATGTCTTCTAAAGTATGATTCAGTCTGGCGGACACAGGGGCCAACGTGAAAAAGGAAAATAACTGAAGTAGCGTCCCTAATGTCATTAATCATTCCACACCAGTCATCCACTAAATTAAATACCGGATTTTAAATTTAATTAAATGGCGCTTTTAGAAATGAAACGAAGCATATTTGAATTTGATTTAGAATTTTAGAAACCAAAGTGACAAATTAATTTAAAAAAACAAATGACAGATATCTGTAGATTGAAAACACTATTACTTTATCAACACATTTTTATTAAGCGAAAAAATAAATTTTGCTTTACTTAAATTCAAAACATAATAACCTTTTTGGAAGGTAGTAATAAATGAATTAGATTTTGAAACATTAAGAAAAATATATTAAACGAAAAATTTTCCGAAATCAGAGGGAGTAAGGATTAAATGCCAGAGTGAAAGAAAGGAGTTACTTGAAAACGCATTAATCATTGAAAAGATTTCTACTGGCAAAATTTATCTCCTTTCTAAGTTTTCGCTTAAATAAATTAGCCTCTAAGATTTCATCCAATTTTCGCATTTAAATTTTGAAAAAAATTAGAGGAGCAGTAATAAAAAATTTTATATTTAATAAACTTATTAACGTAATACTAAGGCATTAATATATGCCATATGAGGGACGAAAATTTATTTCTAATGGATTTTCAAACAGAAAGAAAAGGTAGCTATAGACAGAATTTGGTAAGGAAGCATTAAAGAACTTTTAGTTTGAATATTTAAAATTGTGAATATGTTGGATTATTGAATATTAAACTAAGAACTAAGAACACTAGTTAAAGTTTATTAATTTTAAAGAACAAACGTTTTTTTATTTAATTAAAAAACTATTATATTTCAAATCTAACAATGAGACTCTGAATCAGAAATTTAAACCTTCTTCCTTCTGCTGGTACAAGTGGTAACCTATTACTTGTAATTTGCCTTTACATCTATTCCGTTTCCAGCATTCATCGCAGGCAAATCTTACTAAGATTTTCTTAATCTGTTTAATTTAAAATAAATCAGACTTTCGAATCATCTAATTTCATTTGCTTTGAAAGAACGAAAAATCAGAAAATGACTAACGCAATATTAAAACAAAATACCGCTTTTTCGTCTTTTCATCGGCCTCTTCTCCTCCGTTTGTCTTATATGAAAAAAATTATTATCTGCAAATTTTGCTCCGCTTGCCAAATCAAATATTTACAAATTGCGAATTAAGAAAGCCAAATATTTTAGAAAATTAACTGGCTTACAATTGTGGGAGGCTCTTAAGCACAGACTTAGCCTTAAGACATTGCTATATGTTGAAATAATGCTATTAATGGCTTTTTTTATAAATATACATAAAGGTTAATTAGGGCAAGCATTTACCTCCTTGGTTCATGACATTTACAGTTCGATTATTATTATCCTTAAACACTATTCTCTTTAAAAATTGTACTTAGAGGCGAAGTATTCAAAAATTAAGTCCAAAAGAAAATTAGATTAAACGTGGATTTCAAGCTTCTTCGAAGCTTCTGCCAAAAGAGGTATCAGAGAAATAGAAAAAACTGCTCACTTTTCCCATGTTTCTTAGTTTCAAGTAAATAACCCTATTAGAGATCTTCGATATGCTCACCTCCGATAATTCAATTTTAATCTCCTTTAACTAAGCATATCATCGAAACATTAAAAGTGCAATTAGCAAATAGAATATAAAGAAAATTCAATTTAACCCTAGTAAAGAAATCGCTGGAGAAATCAGATTTTCATTGTCCTTTTTCTGAATAACAAGTAATTTTATTAAAAATATCATTAAAAGGCCAAAAATAATTGAATGGGAAATAGTTAAGTTAATTGAGTATCAAGAAACTGCGGAACGCTACAAATTGTTCCCTTTAAGTTAGTAGATATCAAGATCGTATTATGACCGCGGGAAGAACTTGAAGTTAAAACAGGAATAAAGGAACGCAGATTAAAACTTTGATATCCTGAGAGACCATTATAGCATTATTACTACGTATCTTCTTACCCGAATATCCGAATAAACGGAAGAAAAAATTATGTGCGCTAGAAAATGTATCACATATTCGGCAAATGGAATTGTCCAAGATTCTAAGTAATGATTCAGTATTTTAGAAGTTGAAGCTATTTAATTTTAATATTCAAAAACATGTTGTAATAATCTGAAAAAAGCATAAAAATTACAATTGCATTAATATAATGAAGTTTTAATACAAATAAACAATATGTTCATAAAGATGCTGGTTCCAAAATGCATGTGATCCTTGATTCAAAGGAAGTCCGGTAAGTTTTCCATATTCTAATTAAGAAACTTGTATAATTAATTCAGACTGTCGGGGTGAACTCCCCCTGGCAAATGAGTCAGCTCAAATAAGAGTTCCAGGTGTTATTGTTTGAAAATCATTGTGTCTAGCCCCTATAGAGGATGTTTATGTCTCGTGCGAATTCCGGAAAAATACACGAATTTACTTTCCTTTAACCACTTTTACGGGATAAAATTTTCTTTTGAGTGTATATATCATATTACCTCATCAGTATTTATGAAGCGATTCGTTGAATTCATTTTTTTCCCAATAGATGTGAAACCTCTATAGAAATTGCTCATTTTAATGAACAACGGTAGTGAGCAACATCAAGAATTCTGTCTTGCTAAATAGGTAGAATTTGACTATTCTTCATTTGATCTACCTCCATTCGTAATATTATACATTACAACTCCAATCCATCCGCTTCATTTGTTGCAATTTCGAAGCTTTGAAATTGGTCTTATGGAAAATCCACATTTTAAAACGGAATATTCCATTAAACGTAAAATATGTTGATCCCAATTTAATTTCCTCTACATCACTAAAAATAAAAGGCCAAAATTAGAGCTCTCTTATCTCAGATTTCCCCGATATATATGTACATATATATATAACGGTTAAAGATAAGTATGCTTATGGGATGATGATTTTATCCCGTCATTAATACATATTTTTTAAAGAAATTCAGCATATCAGATGACGGTTTATATCAGTGATTCATTACGAAAAGTGAAATGCATGAGCCACAAACCCAAATTATATGAATCAATTCATAACACTGAAAAAAAGGAATTTTAATTATTATCAAAAAGGATCGAAAAATAACACTTAGCGTTATAGGTAAATTTATCGAATGTTAGAACTAACATGTTCTATTGGTCTTTTGACAAATGGCCCTTTTCGAAGAGGTCTCCGTTTTTATTTATTAAGACCCATGCCTCTATTGGTGAAACCGTTTTTAAACGCATTTTTAAAGAGAAACTAAAAATCCTGGAGGAATTCAAGCACCCTAGAAGTTTGGGAGGAAGGCCAACGATTTAATATAGCGAGATCACGAATTTGATATTACCTAGCGGAAAACTGGCCACATTGTCTAATGATAAGTAGAAGAGGTGTGATGGAGTGCTGATATATCGTCAAAGAGGCTCCGAAATGCAATTTGTCTGTTTGATAAAAGCGTTGGAAGTAGCTTTGCGTCAACGGTCATAGCAGGTGTTTTTAACTGTATCTGTTAATATATGAATGAAGTGGCTCCCAACTGCATTTTGGAATAAAAGATGGAAAAAGATATTTGCGAGTGAAAAGAAAATGAAAATTTTCAAATTCAAAATTATATTTAAATAGCACAAAAATTTAAATTTTACAATTTGGTAAAATCAGTAATTCGTCATTTGGAAGCTACGCCGTTCACTATAATGTATCACTGGAATGCAGATACAAAATGGGAGGGAGAAGAACGTCTAATGTTCATTCTTTTTTCTTTCTATTTCTTAGATAATATTTCATGTTAAGAGTTTATAAGATTCAACAGCCAATTTAATAGACTTCTTGCTTTCCCTTTTTTTACCTCCTTCTCCTTCGAGATAAATGATTGTCTTGGGCAACTTTTTGCACTGTCTGAAATTTAAAGGAAATAAATTACCTCTGTACTAGACAAAATTTGAAAAAATCATGGTGAAAAAATTGCAATGAAGTTTTAAAATGTAAAATATTTTAAAATAAATATATTTCTAGTCCATCAGGTCAAACTTCAAAGCCCTCTCTAGTTTGCTATTGCAAAACTATTAACTTATATTATTGTATTGTAATGAAAATTTTGCTATAATACTATTTAACTTGTTTTAACTAGCCGATTAAAATAAGATTAGAAAAGATAGGCATAATTTACTGGTCACTCGGCTCTGAACACCAGAGAAATGAGCAATCGGATCTGTGAACCTAAACGTTGAGGAGAGAGATATGAGAGTAAAACTGTTGGTCATATTTTTTACTGCGTCCTGTTTTGCCAATAATTTATCTTGATCTCTGGAATAAAAGCTCAGTCAAATAATAAATCTGCAATAAAAATTAAATAAGCTATTTTATTCCCTATTTCTTATCCCCCTCTTTTTATAATCACCCTCTCTTTCTAGCTTTCATAATCTGTTTGAACTTTCTTACTACACAACTCTGTTGTGTAGAAATAGTTTTTTCCTTCGCCATAAGCTATAATTATTGTAAAGTATTGAGAACTAATTACAAAACATCTGAAAGATTCGAGAGAAAACGTTTCTTATCTAGATCACATAGTATTACAACTGGTTAGGTGGATAGCTGACGACAGGACGACACAATTACTCACAAGTAATTATATTGTCCGACACTGAGAGCCGGGACACCATAATTATAGAACACACGGAAAAGGACGGTGTAAATAGTTAGATTTACGATTTATACTCCTATTGCGATGAAATACATCGTTGGTTAGTGTTTCTTTCACAATCAAAAAGTTGAAACTACCTAGAAACTACCTCGAAAGGTAATTTAATTTCTACGTAGCAAACACTAACCTTTTTAACTATTTTGGCCATGGGCAATTTGAATCTTTCAAAATGACAAGTGGTAGTCATTTGGTCTTCTGCCAGGAAGATATTTTTAACTGTAAATATATAAAGATAAAAAATAACTTAACTTTCGAAGGAAGCGATAGATACGTCCAATCAAATTTGATGGTTAACTTTAATGATCACCAGAAACTGGCCGAAAAATACTGATATATAGTCACAGTTATAATGATTAAAAATATGGTCTGTTTTCATAAAATGAAAGCCTGACTCGCATATCTTTCAAGTTTTCAAATATCGTAAATCATTATTTTAAGCCAAACCAATGTGTATGATTGACATTCATTGCTTTTCTTCCATGGAAAATATAGTGGGTTAGTTTAAGGAGCCTCCTCTAGAAGATCTTTTTTGCGAAGTTTGATGACTATCACCTTCTTCACTGGTGGTCTTTTAACGCAACCAGTAAAACAAAAAAAGTAAATTTTAAAAATCATTTTGCTACTTCATTTAAACTAAAATATTTTTACGTAGGAAGGAAATAAAAATTCGTTTATAAATAAGAATTGATAAAGATTTCCTCACTTATTAGGACAAATATTGTAACTCATTAGTATAGGAGAAACTTTTATAGAAAATTGTCCGTACTCGCTAAAATTTGACCTCACGTGACAAAAATTACCGTACCCTTAAGCACAGTATTTAATTAACTCATTCTAATTATTTTATAATGTTATTTTAAACTTAGACGCTAATGACAAAGATTGACTTTACCTCGTCAATTTTAACTCCGCTCGGATCCAAATATTGAGTGCAATGTTTAATTTGGAAGCTAACTGTTAAAAAGTTTTGTCAAGTAAATTATGAAAACTGAACTTCGTAAGACTTCCATATATGAAAAATGAAGGAAATGCAGGGATATTTTCAAAATTGAAATATAATTTCGAATCAAATTTGTTAGACATTTGCCTGTTACTTTAGCAAAGTTTCCAAAGAAACCAAAATTTTGGCAACCAAAATGAAGACGAAAAGGACACGCGAACTCAATATTGTATAATCGCTTGGAATCAAATATGTACTTTTTAACCCTTATAAAATAGACTATGTTATATTAAATTATGGGGCTCCGCTAAATTATAAATTTCAGTAATTTCATCTCTGCATCTAAAAACTGTAAGGTATTGAATATTTAAAAAAATAATTTTACCTTCTCAACCACTGGAAGGAGAAATAAATTGAAATGGTAAGACCGGCACCTCTAGATTAAAATAACAATCAATAAATACTAAAAATCGCAGACATGCATCTGCTGTAATCCAGGATCATAAAGTTTGAATTTTGAAATGCGACGTACCAATTTAGTAATTATACTACGACTGGAATCTAAAAATCAAGTAAGGTAAGACCTTTTGATATCTTGACGTCGCTTTCGACATCTTTTTTGATGGCTCGCTTCATTATTCATTCATTTGCAATTAAAAATGGTGCGTTTTGTAATATTGTGGGTCATAATAATAACTATTCTAATTAATATAATCGATATCGATGCAATTTCTTTAAAATTCTTCACTACTACTTTGAAAGAACAACAGAAGGCCAATCACAAATCGATCACTAGAAAAGTATTTACAATATCAATTAGTGATCTTTAGATTTTAGTGGTACTCTTCACCGGCCAGCAAGTATTTTGTACGCAAACTTCATTTGGCCTCATTTTTACTCGTGGCAATGCAAAATGATCTGATGCGTTGCAATAATTCAATGTGGGATGAAACGAAGGAAAGGGTTGTTGAGAAATATATTATGAAGTAGTGTAACATTGAATTTATTAGTGTTCAATTGCTAAAAAAATTAATATTTACGACTTAATCATTTGATTTCTGTGTGAGTTCATGTCTGAGCTACTCAGGATATTATTGGCCCATCGATTTAAGTAAATGATTGGTCTAGACACTTTCAAATTTTATTATAGGCTTCATTATTCCTAGAATGAGGAAGAGATACTTAGGTGAAATACTATTTAAAAAGTTTTCGCGGAAGTTTTTCCTGTTCTTTCATCTAGGATTGATACTATTTCTCAGTGACTATTTTTTTTCATTAAAATTAAACCTAATAAATTATAGGCTCTTTATTATTGAAGAAAGTCGTAGTGTTTTTCCAGATGAACGTTTTAATAAGGTTGAGTTTGAAATCTGGATTTTTTATTTTAGCTTCTTCTCTAATAAATGTACGCAAACTGACGTCTGGACATCCTTCTGTCCTTTTTGTATCAGTCATTTGAAATCACTAGTCATTTTTTGATCAACTGGATAAATAATCAAATTTAATGCTTTAACTAACATTCCTTCTGCTGTTACTTCTACTAGCAGCAAGTGTTTTTTCCATGTGCCGAGGTGGAGGACGAACGGTAGTAGGAGGAGGAGAAGGAAGAGACAAGTCGGCGATCTGGCATTTCCGCTTTCTGTCACCGCACCGCTGCCACCACTGTTGCAACCTCCTCTCTCGCTCTCTGCAACAGTAGCCTATATGCGTTTTTTTCGCTCCCTGCCTACATTGTACCCTTCCTCCTACTTTCTCCTTAAAAAGCTTTACGTGTGTGTAGGTACGTTGTACAAGCTATGATGTCCGATGTCCTACGTTGTCCTTGTTCTTTTTTCTCCTCCTCCTCTTCCTCCTCCTTTTCTTACTAGCTATTTTGTGTGTACGCGTGTTTTGGGAGGATACAGAGACTGGCTAGTGAAGTAAATCGATTTATTTTCGGAATTACATCATTTAGAGATCCTTTATGTGCTATCTTTGTCTATAAATTTTAATTATTTATTTGACCATAAAAATTTAGAATATTATCAAATTAGAAAAGCAATGGATATGGAATTTGAAATTATATAACTTCATTCGGTAATAGTTATTATATCTGCTGATGCAAAGTGTTGTTTTTAACTAAATAAAACATAAAACACACTAACAGTATAAACTCTATTTCATTTTACAATATGCTGCTTCATTGCCATTTTTATCCCTATCGTCATGTGCTAGATAAATTAAGAAAATGCCAAGTGCAGTCGCAAGAACCTCCAGCCCTGAAATACGTTAAAATAAAAATACAAAATGATTTCCATGGATAACTGTTTAAAGAATAAATATATTCCAGACAATCTAAAAATTTAAATAGTTTAATTAATAAATTTATTTGCATTTAATTACTACATCCCCCAAGGTGAAAATTCTTCAATTATTTATCGTGGAACACAGGAACATTGGAACAGTTCAATAATTCATCAGGGGAAGGAGATCGAGCCGAAGCGGAGATTAAATTAGGGATATTAAAAGATGCTCACGTTATTTGATTCTTAGATTTACTTTATTCATATTTTCTTTGTAAATATGACTCATCAATTTATGTTTCAATATTTTACTTTTCAGATGCTGAGAAATCCCCGTCTTCCTGAATAGAATCACATTTGCAGCATTCGCAGGTTATTGGCTACTTTCTACTCTAGACGAAATGACATGCTGTTTCAGATACATTCTGGCTCTTCCAATAAAGAAGACTTGAGAATACGAGCCAGTATGATTTTAACATTACAGACTTCACTCATGAGGAGCTATAATGGCCATTCATGGGCTTTATTGAAAAATATCAAACCAAGGAGAGAGTAATAAATTAGTCGTACATCCAAACATAAAGTACCCGTTTTATATGTTTTCTCACACTGCCTCATACAAGACAAAGGAAAATGATATTGAAGACCAGTGGAAACGAATGTCCACCAATTATAAATGACCTCCTTTTGACTCATAAATAAGTTTCCCTTAGTGGCTCGTAATGTTAACACAGCCCATTACTCGAATAATTAACAAGGTGATTTCACTTCAAGAGAAGATTGATATCCTTTGTCTCATGCAAAATTTAGAGAAAATATTTCCATCTGCTACCAAAATGTTCTGTTTCCGGAAAGAAGAAGGGACGAAAAATCGCAAGCCATAACGGCAGGCATTTCTTATTATTTGACTGCAATTTGACTTATCCAAACATTGCCTATTATTCTCCCAGTAAATATTACTTAATTCCATATGCAGTTTATCACTTTTCTCATAAAAAAACTAGAAACTACCTTTAGGGGACAATTACTTTATTTTGCTATATATAAATAACTACAACTGCAAAGAAATCCCTACCTTTTCCCAACTTCTCTTCTCTCATTTCCTAACTTCTCTCTTACCCTTATTTAAAATTTCCTAAAATTTTTCAGTGTCATTTTTAGCTTTCTAATTTCCTCTCTTCTTGTGTTCAGATTAATGCTTTTTCCTTCGCTTGAACAAATTCCAGCTCTCATTTGAAGAAACTACTGCAAAATGTAAAAAAACTTATTTCTCTCATACAAGAAAATAATTAAGTCGCCCAGCAAAATTAGCATGTAGATAACTGGAGTAAAACAGTGCCATATTCCTTAAAAGACTCTATCAATATTTTGGGAATTTAGAAACCAGTTTGCCGTATTGTAGGATAGAAATATATAGGTAGATTATTATTACTATCTCCTTATTTATTTTACATGATAAAGTGAATATCTTTAACAACTTTAATCAAGAGCGAACATCTAAACACATGGAAAGAAAAGAAGAAATGAAAATAGGGTTGACGGGTGCTAGAGTCGGGGAATCAGTACAGTTCTACTTCATCTGAGCTCCAGAATCATCAGATTACTTTTTCATAATATGATTTCTTGAAAATTTGCTTAATGTATGAGGTAACTGTTTAATGAACAAACGAGTCCACCAGTCCATGTTTGGATTATCGATGATCAATCCATCAGTGCCTACTAATCTCGCTTTCATTTACAGAGAGTTGAAAATGCCAAGAGTCCACACATGTGACTTCAGTATCCGCCAATCATTGCTAAAGCCAAAAGCTTCTACCTGAACCAGACATAATATAATTTTCACCTGCTTAACTATGGCTTAACCAACCTTCCAACTCAAATTTTCGGTTAATCAACTCTAAACTCGTGGACGCTAATTGCAAGATTAACTGCCAACTGGCAATCAAATGTTATTCTCCTCGTTAGGAAAACACTACTACCATTTGTTTTGGAAATTTTTGCATAAAGAGAAAAGTCAACAGCCTATAGGTATAATAGAGAAACACAAATTGTTCTTTTATCAATAATAATCCAAAAATTTTACAAATTGTAATTATGGGAAGCAAATGACATCGAATAAGAAATAGTCCAACATATCAAAAGGGAAGGGAACCAAAAAGATGGAGAGCTACCTCACGGTAATGAGACTTATTTAATTTAATTTTTGCAAACAAAAGCGTTAATACTCTAGGGAAAAACATCAAAGGTCTTCGTCCCTTAGGTTGCTAACTAACTAAGGTACAAGGGTAGAAGAGAGTCTCAATACAAATTTAATTCACGGTCCAGATAAATCGATAAGTAATTTATGGGAGTGCTTAACAGCGGACATTATGTGCTTTTAATCCTACCAATTTCGTTTCAATCTCATATATCGGTGAATTCACGTGCCACTAGGCGTCGTTTGGGTTACGTAAATCATTTGCATGAAGAAATTCAGTTTACTTCCGCCACAAGGTCAGTGATAAGAGTGCTAATTAAAAAAGTAAGGATTTTTTATTAATCCGAGGTTAAGGAAAATGCTTATCTACTGGGCACCTATTTAACTAACAATTCTGCAAATTCACAATGCCAACCTGAAAGAAAGCGAATATTAATCGCATCTTGTTTAACAGGATGACCGAGTGAACCGGTATCAATAATAATCTGAAACGTAGTTTGTTTGGTGACTCAGTCGTTACTATTGGTTTACCTAACCGAAAACAATAGAATTTTATTTTAAAGGAAAGTGTAAATTACATAATAACGTTAGATAAGATTGTTGAATTGGCCTCTGGAAGTTAAACTAAGATTACTAAATAGGTATGGTAATTGATACTTTAAATCTGTTTTAATCACACAGAGAAAATATTGTAGTAATGGCATTCTGTCATTATCATTATCGACCTGCTTTTGTTAGAGTTCACGTTGAGTGATCTTTGTTATTGTTTAAAATGCCTTCGCTGGTCTTATCTACCTACACATGGCTTTAAAAATGAGATAATTGATCAATCATTCAATTAAATAAAATTGTGACCAAATTCTGAATATCATAAGCAATATTTCCCTCACATACTCAGAAGTCATTTAGACATTACATAGTTACCTACACCCCTAAAAGGAAAGCGAATAACACAGTGCTTCCAGAATTCAAGTAAAGTAGGGCTCTCGATATCTCGACTACATTTATATGCTCCTATACACCTTTCCATTTCATCTCTGCTGGACAGTTTTGTTATTTTCCGCGTCCAGATTCAAATCTATGGTCAATAATCTACTTATGCAAGATCTGATGAAATAAAATAATTCTCAAATTCGAGTTAAGCAAAGCAGAATAGCTTAAATTTGTGGCAATTGGGAATCTTGGCTTATAATAACCACTTTGCCGCTCCTATTAGAGAAATAACACAGTTATTTAAACATATACGGCTTCCCAATTTCGAGACTATGCTTTCCCTTACTTTTGAACGAATTAGACAAGCTTGTAAATAACTTCAGTACAATAGTGCAACTGAAGGGAAAATTTTCATATGAATCTATATAAATAGTCTTCAAAGGTGTGCCTCACACCTCACTGAGTTTAGTACTCATTGCCATATCAACTCGAGAGAGTTAGAAGAAAAAAGGACACCAATCAGAACTGAATAGAAATAATCAAATTATAATGAGTGAATGACTGAGTGAATCCCATACAATACCCAAATGCGAAAAAATCCATCCTTTTTGAGTAGGTTTATGATTTAATTAGATACAAAATTGATAAATACAACCCCTGTGTGATCTCACAGAAGCGTTCTTAATTCATGCGGCGACCGCCAAAATCTCAATAGTCCTTTGGGGACAAATTAGGATAAACAAATCCGATGCCCTTCACCACGAAACGGTCCACAGAATTTTCACCAGAGGATAGCTTATAAATTTTATTAACTGTAGCTCTGACAATTAACAGTCGGTTCAATGAAATATAAAAGTTTACCATTTCGATTCAAATATGCGAAACAATATGTATGTAATCACGTAATACGAATAAAATCATTTCCTTACAGTCCTGTATTAGCATGTATTGATTTATATATTAGTTGCCTACCCACTATTTTCTCCTAAAAATTAATAAATTAAAAAAACATAATTCATTCTTTGTTCATTTCATTCAGGGATTATATTTCAATAGTACAATCACTTGAATTAAATTTATAATTCTGCTTGTAATATGATCATTGTCGCAATCATATGCCAAGCCCGAGATCATGGATTCGATATTCATCGGCGCTCATCTTGTGAACAGCACGACAAATGGTGTCAGTTACAAGCGGTCTAGAGAGGGAAAGCAGTATGTGAGTTTTCCATCGGATAGACGACACTATTCCTCTCTCTAATATGAGTGCTGTTAAAAATTTTCCTTCCACTGGGAATAAATTATAAGTTGGCTAACAATATTAACCAATATTTTAAATGCTTTCATTCTGGAAAATTATTCTAAAACAAAACAAAATTTTCATTACTTTTGAATTTATGATTCTTCGGAAATTTCAAAAATAAATGCAAGTACTACTCCAGGGGCGGCTATCAGTACCTGTCTACAATGTAGTTCGTCACGGTTAACTGACTTTATCCAATATATCCAGGTCCCGTAACTAAGCCAACCTGTCATTCAAGAATACAGCGTCCTGGAGATGGTTGCCACGGTATCTCTTATTAGTCATTCCATAGGAGTGAATGTCAGATAAGTAGATATCTTATAGTCATCTCTTGAGTTACTCATTCTCATACTCAGTTACCGATACATCTCTGATAGTGAAGGTTGTTTAATTTAATCAACCGGTCATAAACACTAAAATTTAGGCCATGAATTTACCCACCAACCCATGGAATGAGTGAAAAACTTGAATTTCAGAGCATGAAGCAGTGAATTATCCATTATGTAACTAGTGCACAACATGAGTCCAACAAGTCAAATGAAATATAAATAGCTTTGTTCCGAACTTTCATTTAATTTCTTCCAAGTTCATTTGCTTTCCTACATTTAAATTATATTCTTTTTACCTTGCTGTGGGTTACAATATAATAATATAACAGTTGAACATAGGAATGAACGATTTTAGATGACAGACTGCTCTTCTAACGTCAGTTGCATATCAGCATTCTTAAGCTTTAGAGTGTTTTTTTCTGTTTTTTCATTTACCAACAGACATTCAGTTGCGGTGACTTTGCAGACGTCTAGACGTCTTCTAATGACTATCACTTCTAGCCATTTATCCATATTTCTCCAGGAATTTGAATGAATACCAGATTTTCAAGCCTAGATGAGTATGATTAAATTTCTTATCTGTCTATTTAGCAGACACTTGAGTTCCTCCTATAAATTGAACTGTGTCATTTTGGGCTAAAAGGAAACAAACCTAGACAATGAGTATCAACTAAAATTATACGAAACCTTTCTGCCTCCAGATGACATTAACAGTATACACTGACGAAGTATCACCTCTTTGATGCTATATCACTGATGTTAATGGTCATTTTTCTCATTGCTACCAAAAACGGTAACATGATTGACGAATTACTTTTGTTTCCACGATTTCCACTCACAAATTACTGCAATTCTGCTGGTCGGGGAGATAGACAGATAAGGTAAAATCCTATTTTTCTGCGGTATAACAATTTGATAAATGAACCATTTACAAACCGCATTAAATGTATATCCGCTTAAACTAATTCAGACAAATTGTTTCTGAAAATAATAAATATGAAACTTATAAATTTCTGATTTTCATCGCTTAAGCTGGATGATTAAATCTCCAACCAAAATGATCGGAAATGCTTTCTCTCTTCACTAGGCATTAAATAGAAAATATTGGCTACCCATTTAACTTTTGATCTTCATCCGAAACCATAGAGCCTTATTTAAAACGGTCCTTTTAGAAATGCAAATCAATTTCTGCATACGCTTTGCCAACACCAAAAAATATATTAAATGACTGTAAGGAGATAATAGGTATTAAAAAGAGATCCTTTTATTTAAAGGTCCTTATTATTCTCAAGGTTTATCATAGAACTCATTTGTTATCTAAATATTTCACTCCCTATGCTTTAAAAAGACAATCCAGAAACCTGAATGATATCCAGGCCATATTCGTCTGTTCTACTAACTATTAGGAAAGTGGTAAACCTAAAAATATCCTACGAATATTATTTTCTAATCAAAATTATCAATAGCAGCTTATTCTAGTAACCAAAATTCCATCAAATGTATATGAAATAGTACGACTCTTTATCTTTCTTAAAGTTGGATAAAATACATTCTCCAATTGGCTTAATTTGGGGCACGTTCCTTTTACAACTACTCGTACCAATAAACAAGAATCCGACAATTGCAATGATACTTTCTTTATAAATGTCTGATGCTTATATATATTTTCATAAGAATACAGCTGTATGCATATATATGAGATGAACCATGTCAGTGTTTTTTTCATTAAATGCAAATGAAGGGAGAGAAAACAAATTATATCAATGTAAGAGGGACAAAGATAGATCAAATAAATAAGGTAAGAAAGACCAGATGCAACATATCATCACTGGGGCAAGAATTCGTGTGGATGATTTTCCTGATAACCCTGTTCATCCTAGAGTAATTATCATCGTCCATCGGATATATACATCTACAAAACTGCATGACGATTAGAATTTCCGCCACTCTGTTGTAGTTTCTGTTGGTGATGAGGGTGATGTAAATGGTTATTATTGATTTCCCACCAGCCGGCTGAAGACCCTGGATTTGAATCCCCGTTTATTGTCCCTGGTGGTGTATTTGGAGGCGGCCTTGAACCAATAGCTGATCCCGAACCGACGCTGTTATTTGTAGTAGTCGCAGAACTATAATATCCTGACGCTTGATTAGGGGAAGCAAGAGCTAAACCTGCTGATTGTTGGACAAAGAACTGTTCATTTGCATCCAAACCGGGACCCGCAGGGGGTCGAACATTATATGGACAACGATCCATGACGTCGTGGGATGATTTATTAGTGGAACAACAGTGTTGATACACCGCATAGGGATGAAGAACAGTTGACGTATTACTAGGAGTGTTCTTACTCGACACTGAATGACTATGTTGAGACGATACAGCTGCATGTTGTAATTGATTTTGCATTCCAGGTTGATTTTGAGGCTGTGACGGAGTTTTTACTGGAACGGGACCAAAACAGCACTTTCCAGCACATCGATTTTCTAACTGACGTCCTAGATGTCTCCAGGGTTCGATTCCCTTCACAGAAAGCATCCACAAACAGGTTGCAAATCCTGTGACAAGCGACATAAAAGTCCTTAGAAGGAACACTTCTGGAGTAATCTCTTTCTTTTGATCAATTTCTGAAAGAGGAGAGCTTGTAGACTTAATTATTCGCGATATAACATTTAAGGGATCTCCAGCTAGCCATTTATCACGATTCAGATATTCATAAAAATCACAGGACAAAACAGTGACAGCTGGAACAATATAAAGAAGGCTGAAAAATCCTAGTCGGGTACTCAGACTATCCCATCGAAGGCTTTGACAACAGCAGCAGGATAAATTTGATGACCGTGCAGGAGCACCCATATCACTATTGTCAACAACAGTCGCATCAAACTCGGACTGTTGATCCGAATGATAGACAAGATAACGAGATTGAACGTCAATGTTTGTCATAGTAGCGCTCGGAGCCAGTTGCCGTTGTCTAAGCACTCTTTTAATTTTGAATAACTGGACGATACAACAGGCGAAGGCAAGTAGGCCAACAATAAGGAAAATCAATTGCGGAATTAGAACGAAGATCAGCATGGATTTGGTGTCCTGACGTCCCACACTGCATATTCCCAGTAGCTCATCGGCATCGACCTAAACAAAGGATAATACAGGGTTAGAAATGGTATTTTGGTTAAAAGAAGCAATGCATATTTTCTTGGTTCTAGATCAACATAGATATGGCCAGTTGTCAGGTTGGTCGCCACATATTAGTGTTGGAGTTGATATTTTCATTGAGGTTGTGTGTATAGTTGCTATCTCAGAGTGTCTGTCAGAACCGAAAAGAATAAACCATAAATATGGCGACTGATTTCTTCAAGAGATAACTCTTGTTCATAAGGAGAAGCAGCGTGAGAAAGAAGCTGCTTAACGTGATTACTTGGGTGTAGGGGCTAAAATCTACATAATTTTCAACTTACCCATGACTAAATAAATATATAAACAGACGAAAAGTAATATGAATATTTGATTACGACAAGAATTTCAGCATAGAATTTACTGAATAACAGCCATGTTATTTACCCGATAATGGGCTCTGTTAACCGTTCAATCACTCGGCCAACTAAGGATGAACGGTATTTACGTGTGTGCAAAATGATAACGTGGGTATTTGGGGCGTTGTCAATCGCACAGGTGTCTTCATGATTTTGTTTACGCAGTCAAAAATTAGGCCAAGCACATTTGTGAATATTAATTCATGCACACGAAGTCTTGTGTCATTTTATAGCAGCT
>CAADRB010000016.1:83952-158538 GCA_900708905.1 Hymenolepis diminuta | reverse complement strand
GGGGGGTCACCAATGACAGTCCTATTGTCAATCTTTCTTTCTATCTGCTCTTTTTCACCACTACCACTTGTCCGTTGTATACGTTTATAGATTTCACCAAGTTCGAGGTAGTTTGTGAAACTTAAATGTCACTACGTACAAGGTGCAAGTCCGGATAGAATAACCACTTACAATAACGAAGGGGTCATTTTTAATGTTGATTATATGATTATAAGTTGTGTTAACATATATTGTCCTTATTAAGTATAAAATATATGTATAGATTCTAATGTTACTACTAATGTATAAGTTCCGAGTAGGAGTCCATAAAATATAGGACAATCTAGAGTCGGCCTAAATCTGTGTATAGTTTATAGGTTCCCATATCTAATATTCATACACCTCCAGACTTAATACCCATTTAATATAGATTCCTGAAATATAAAATGAGAGCAATTTAAGATACTAATCTTTGAATATAATTCTCATCCACAAGAAATGGGAACTAAGGAGAAAACAAAAGTTTGATAAACGAACTTTATTGAGCTCTCTTATGGTAAGTTACTTTCATTTTCTTTCAACCATTAAAAAATTCGTTACCCTATACCAACTGACGGCCCTCTAACTCTAAAGATGGAAATGGCACTACCCCGCAATCTTTTAAACTTGGTAAATTATAGTCTACGCTTTCTTCTGCAAGCAGACACATTTGAATTGGGTGTGATAAAGAAAATGCAAATGACTGTAAAACTTTGCTCTTGAAAACCAACATCTACCACAATGGTTTCTCATTTTCACTGAAAGCTGAGCTCAAACCGAACGCTCTCAATCTCAAACAATGAGGATTCAGAGACAAAGAGGCCTTATCTGCAACTAGGGTTGTGTGAAGGAATTTACCTCTCCCTCACTAATTGTTATTTTGTAAGCTACACATCTCCTGTTTCAAATCGCATATTTGAATTAACTTTATGTTTAACTGAAATAAATATAGGAAATAATCACTTAATTCGATTAGTTAATTCTTTCTCAAATATTTTTTGTACTTATCTGTATACTTGGTTCATATATTTCATTTTGTCAAATAACTTCCTAATATTAAGCTAAGCGAATAAGCAGTGCATTCTTTGCGCAGTTAAATGAATCTCGCTCATATTTAATTCACATAGGGCAGTCAGCTCCTAGACATCTCTATTCGACTGAATGACGCATCACTCGAGTTAACATAACTCTCACTCTTCCATTCCATTAGCCATCATCGATGTGGCTGAAACTTTTTTCGCCTCGTTGAGGGAGTTAAAAAAAGCACTCTTGCGTTAGAGAGAAAGTCAGTCTCTCACACACTGATAATGGTGACTCATGCGAGAGGAGGAAAGTATGGACGTGAAGGCTTGGAAGGGGGAAGAGGGCGAGGGTTTGAAAAGAGGAACATGTTTTCTTTCCACCAAGACAGTCCCACACGTGCCAATTCACATGAGAATGGACAAACAGCTTTCCTCTTAATTAGCAAAACGCTAAAGCGCCTAATTAACCAGGAAAAAAATCGATTGATCGAGTGGCTCTCATCTATTGAATGGAATTAAGTATCGGATTTTTAGCAATTCCACAGAAGAAGTTGGTTAATTCTCTAGGTCTCTAATTAACACAGAAAATCAAAATGATTACGGTAAATAACAAAACTCCATAGGAAAGAAAAACAAACACATTTCTAGTCCATCATAAACTAATTATCGAGAAAATGAGACAGATAACAATTTCAAGGTACCAAATAGTCCTACTTAACTTGATATTTGGATTCGGGTTGTACCATATTTACTAAATGCGTAGTTCACTTTCCGAAATTCTAATTTCACGATTCGCCCTCTGGGTTACAGCAAATGCTTGTCTACAATAATCAGTGATTATTGATCACGTTTTTAATTAAGAAGGGTCGATCTTACCGCTTCATTTCATTTTTTTCCACTGGTTGTGAGGGTAAATAAACTTAGCTGATATTCCACGGTTTAGTTTTAATGGAGCAAAGAAGCGGTAGCTAATGATCTTAAGTTAACAGAACTAAGTAAGCTGTGTTCACTCAAGTTCAAGTCCTTGACGAAACTTCCATAACTTAATGCAACTTTATTGTGAAGGATATTCTCTTGTATTAAGTTAATAATTGGTAATTCATCAAAACATTCTTAGATGCAACTTACATGTCGGCTGACGAGTACCGCAACAGTCAGAAGAGCAGGAGTTAGCCAAGCAGCAACATGTTGCTTTGCTAAACAGTTATTGTCAGCGTTTGAACTATTAACTCCACGTCGACCTAACTGAGCAAATCTCAGCGAGGACCCAATTCTCGTTTGTTTATCTCCAAAATTATCAGTCTCTCCAATTTGGGTTCCGCTCCTGGTGTTGCCACTACATTGCCAACCGCAACAGGTTTTCTTTAACACTGAGCCCTCATCCCGTTTTCTCTGAGCTAATCGGAGATGATGAGTTGATCTTGCAAACCAACCAATCACCATCATGGCCCACCAAAGTGCTCCCGCAGTGAAGAAGTAGTATTGGATAAGGAACACCATAGCGCAATTGGAATTATCAAGTCCTTCTTGAAGTCGAATAGCAAATCCCGATGCTGGATCTTTACCACAAGTGACTGCTTTCCGACCAAGTTTGAGTCGCAGAGCAAATCCCAAAGCGTAGGCGAGTTGACATCCTGCAATATAAATTACTGGACGTTCAAGGGTATGGAACAGGCAAGGTTGAATAGCAAAACTAAGTAGAGTTCCGGTGGTCGCAATCAAGCATAATCCAGATATCACACTAGTCCAGACTGTGGCAAGAGTTTTAGCACCTGGGGAGAAGAGAATATCTGCAGTACAATGTGGGGCACATCGACCTGTTCTGTTAATAAATACATATGAAGTGGGTTTTGAAAGATGAGAACAATATCTCAGGGACGAAACTATTAATGCAATCGGAGCTTCCTGATTATCAAACTCTATAGGCAAAGAACTTTCATGTAACCTAGTCAGCCAACTCTGCAGATGTGATCCAAGTCGATCATTTCCACCAGATGTGGAGGAATTTTCCGGTAACTCTTCAAGCTGTCTAAGTAGCCCTTCTGCTGAAGTTTCAACTTTCTTTACAGAAAGTTCATTCTCTAGAGGCTTCCTTACTTGGTCTTTGGGTTCAGTAGGTTCATAATCCTCGTCTGCATCTTCATTTTTGCTTGAAATTGGTTCGTCAAAGTCCTCGGGGATATCTGGACCTTTCATGCACATTATTCCTCCAACTGTGTTTTTTTCCGGGAATCGTGAACAGTTTAAATTAGCCGGCCAGTCGAAATTGAAAATCTTGAGTACAGGGGAGCACCGTTTTCGAACTCGTTCACAAAGTGGACGACATGGACCAATTAAATGATTTGTATTGACATCACACATCGGAGCATAGACTGAGCACAGAAAGAATGCCAGGTGATTTGAACATTTATAGGTGATAAGGGGTTTGAATGTCTGAAGCTGATGTCGGGCATCTAACTGACTTTCCTGACCGACAAGATTTGGGAAAGCTGTGAAGTTGTAAAAGAGATTCTTACACTCAGGAATTTCGATTCGGGTTGGCCGGAAACAGCGTCTTTGACCTATCGGTCCAAAGGCGTCTGAGGATGAGTAGATATTGGGAGTCTGGCATTCAATAAAAGAGAAGAAGAAGAAGAGAAAGAGAGAATTTATGAGAAGTAGCAAACTCGACGATGACATCTTTCTGTGGGCTGTTAGAAATAGGGCATGGTTCTAGCAAATGCATCCTGCCTAATGAAAGCGTCCAATTACAGCATCACATTGACGCTGATTGGTTAAATCACTCGACCAATTGGAAGTCGTGAAGTTGTTGTTTACGATAAATGAATTTGCTTGTTAGACGTTAAGAGTTCACGTGAAAACACTTTAAAATTAATTGTTATTTTGCAAAACTTGTTCAAATTCCCAAAATATTTTAATTTTTCTAGAAAATACAAATGATGATATTTAAGCAACTGGCCAAAGAGGTGCTACAAATAAATGAACTAAGTGAAACACCATTTTTCACGGTCTGTTTATTACTCAAGGTGGTCATCACGAAATTCGTTATGGGCTAAGAAAATGGGCTAACAAATAACACTCACCATTTTGACGGGCATTCTATTAATTATAGATATAGAGTCTGAGTAGTTAAAATATAAGCAAAATTCCAATCAAATAGATTTGGTGATTATATGAACATTAACTTTAACCATAAAAGCGTTGGATGGTTGTCTGGAATGCTTAAATTTTATTTTGGAATACATTTAAATTTGGCAATTTATTCAGTAGATGAATGAATTCTAACCCCTATTTAAGGCATGAACTGAACAATATGATTTGTTTGCAGAATGAGATTTAAACTGGAAGAGGTATTATTTTGGAAGCTATTTTTCCACATCTCTATCTATAACATTTTCTATAACCCCAGATAATGAAATAACTTGTTCTAATCGAATCCACATATATGAAAGTTTCTCATAAAGTCACTTTCTTTTCATTAAAACAAAGCATATAGAAATGAGTGTTAGCTTATTCATTCTGAGAAATTTTAGTGACTATTAAATAAAAGCTAATATTTGGATCTAAAAGCGGACAAATTGAATTATTTTTCTGTCATTTTAAGGTCATATATCGATCTTCTTAGCAGAATAATTCATGTTCGCGAGTATATTTGCAGAGTTGTACCCACACGTCTGCTATATCTCATTCCATCAACTAAAATTTGGACATAGTTAAAGAAGAAGAATAGTGTAACCACAAAATATCAATTTAAAGTACCGTAGATATGAAGATGAGAGGGGTGATACTGCCCAATCTGTAACTTTATGCAATTGAAGATTATGGTTCTAATTTACGGGGAATCAGAATTGGTGGTGATGATTACTGTTGTTCAATAAACAACATATCTATTACAATCATTTTGTAAATTAATTTACAGTCGGAATTGAATTATTGAGTTTCTTGAAGATTTGAACGTCAACGGAATACTAATCAACCTTTGTGTTCTAGAGAAATCTTGCTTTTACCGCTCAACGTATTATTGTGGTCTTACATCTACCAGTCTTGTAACAAAGAAAGTTGAATGACCATATTTGATTAAATGAGGTAAATATACCTAAGATACACTTATCTGATTTTATTTTATTGACATATCTAGACGCTGTCCTCTACCGCTCCGTTATTGAGGTAAGAATACAGAAGTGATTAAGAACAAGGCTACAAATTTTGTCATAGCAATTTCCTTATTAAATGTATCATATGTTACACTAAACACAATTTAATTAATTTGTCAAAACCAATGACATAATTAGTTTTATATTTTTGCCGCCAATAAACCTGCATTATAAAAGTTCAGAATCCAAGGAGCAATTATTGACGCTAATTTAAAGTCCAGTGGAAGATGTACCAATTTTTCAATTCCCTGGCAGAGATTCAGATATTCATTAATTCGCAACAAAAGATGGTCGCTCACTTTCCTCTACCATTAACAAGATTCAATTTTCAATATAAAACAGCTGACGCAACGTGTGTACGCCTTCGTATTTCACTGAATTCCATTTCCAAATTCCAATACCGAGCGATTAAAAAAGACCCTTTTAACTCATGGACATATGGCAAAAAATAATTTCTTCTTCTCCACCTTTTGGATCGATGGAAAAGTCTTTTGATTCCTCGGGAAATTTTATAGGGTAAATAGCTTAATTAGAGGAACGGAATTCTGGTTTAAAACAGAAAAGGCACTCATACATGGCGAGTGTAATTCTTGAGATAAGACTAATAACACACAAAGTATGAGTCACATATACATAAGGATGCCAGACGGGTGTTCGGAGAAAAAAACAGGTGAGAACAAATATCTAGTCATCTGATATCGAATCCACGCAAAGTGAGAGAAACTGTAGTTGTGTCCTCCCTTCTAATTAAGTAAAAGGTAAAATTATAGCAAATCAGATGGTTAATATTAAAATTCTCTTATGAAACAAAAAACGGTTTTAGAAATTTCGGATTTACAGTAGTTAGACGTCCTGCAGAACAGTCATAAAATAGGTAAAAAATACATTGGAGATAAACAGAACACTGTTAGAAATACAGTAATTCGGCTGCTAACTTCTTAAGTGAAGCACTAGTAATTTGGTTGGGGAAATGATAAGAATTTGTTCACATTATTTACTATGGTGGCAGGAGTTTAAATCAGCCTTGGAATGATTGATTCGCAGAGATTTATCTTCAAGGTTCCAATTCTTCTTTGTGTCGAATACAGTATTTTGAATTGTTCTCGCTAAATACTCATCAAATAGTAATAGAATTGGCAACAAAGGTGGATTTATAAAATTTGGATGTAAATTAATGAAAATTCGAGTGAAAAAATGACAAAGAAGACTAGGCAAGGAGCAACAAAGGATGCAGCTAAGAGGGATCATAACAGAGAGAATCATTGTTTAAAAGGAGAAAAAATAGATAATGTAGGAGCAAGCAGCTTTGTCCCATATTTTTTAAGTGTTTTTCTAAAGTAATAACATGTTCATTTACTTAAAGACCGAATTAAAAATACGATTTGTACTAAAGGATACATAGCTTTCAAATTCTAGTAAATTAAAGTGGGGGACATAACCTTTTCTGGATTTTGACATTTTTTCCAGCTCTGACTTGTACTATGTAGTTCTAGTGGTTATATTAAAGGAAAAATTTCCTTCTTATTTCTTTGGGTAGTCATGAAGTTAGATTAATCATAGATGAAAGTACACATCTAGCGATGCAAAATAAAAGCGTTTGAATGGCCAATCCCTTCTTCGCATGTTTGTTGTATTCGACAAGAAGTTTTTAAATTAATAGGACTCACCAGCACTCAAGTAGTAATGTTGCTAAAGTAATGAAATGGATACATTTTATTTTTACTATAAACCAAAGGTAATGAAGTAGTGGTCAACGAAAGCATACCTCCCAAGTCAAGCATCGTGAGTTGGCTGTTCATTGGTACATACTCACTGAACATTTAAATCAACTCTACAGACTGATACTGTTCAATCAAGAGGTTTCAATGCGATTTGTTTCAAATTTGTTTTCCATTCGCCCAGGACAAATTTTGTATATACTTCCTCTGTAAAGGCATGAAAATGATAAAATAGCAAATTTTGTGCAATTAGAACCCAAAATTTTTAGAATTTTACATTGACGGAAAATAATATTAATAAGAGGTAAAAAGTTAAACAACTCAAAGCCTATTTCCGATGACGGAAAAGCGGCAACCAGGAAAGCAGACAGAAAAAGTGGAAAATAAGGCGGATTTTCGATGTTAGGCGGATGTTGGGACTATACTGCCATATGACAAAGCTGAGAACACTCTTCCAAACCTACTGATTTTGCCAAATAAATTAGTTTAACTCTTTCCGTTTGGGAGGACGGTTTGTTTGACTTTTTAATAAATTATAATTTAAATTAGGAGAACGGGAAATTTAGCCTTGTAAACGCCCAATGGTTATTTTATGCTTTGGTAGTTCAAAGAGTTGAAAAATTGCTAAGAATTGTAGTTTTATATGAATTAATATCGGCAGGCTCTAGTATGTTAAAATTTCTTTGTAGGTCTCTTCTCATCTGCTTATAACTGTCAGATAATACGAATAAATTAAAGTGACTAGATTAACAATTTAATTAAGCCAACTCCTCAAAAAGCTTAAAATATCGTGATCATTGTCTTGCCTAAAGTCTCAGAAATAAAATCTATTATAAACGTTTAATTATTTTATTAAAAGCGGATCTATTCCTCTTGTGCTAAGTTGTTTGCTTTAAACAAAAAACAACCGACTAATTGTCTTAATTCTAATTAATTTGTAAAAAAGGTTTGCAGTCTGAAGGCGAGCTCAATTTAAAGTTACAAAAGCTATTTGCCCACTGTCTGTTTGATTTAATTAAAAATAAATGAAGTTTAAATCCTTTTAAAAGGGTCCTCATCCTTCTTGAAAATTGGATAAAATGCTGAAAACGTTTCACAAATACTCCAAATTTCCCGCAAAATGTATAAGTTTTGTCATTTTCAAAACTTTTTGTCATTGAACATTTTCAAATAGAGTGAATGACTAGAGGAGAAATACGTTCTCAGATCGTTGTAAAGACCATCAAGACAGACAGGCAATAAGTGAATGCTATCTCATCTCTGCTATGCCAATATAATGCAAGTTGCTTACTATTAAATAAGGCTATTCCACTTTATGAGTCTTTGGATAAGAACTGAATTAAGGTGGCAAGACCGACCACCACAACTAAATAACCGATCAATAAGGCCTGGATGTTTTGTACAAGAATATGCTCCAATCTAGGGAATAAATCACTAAAATTAAATTTTGGAACGCGAACTGATCTTACCGATTTCAGTCGCTCCCTGCACTCAATAATTGTATGATTTTTAGCATTACTTTGAGTAATAATTCCAAATTTCAGACAAAACTCCATATCATTTTCTTCAAATATTACATTTTTACATTAAATGGATCATAATTATTTAATATTTTCAGAATAGTAACCTAATTCTCAATGATGCTGCACCGTGTAAATATAATATTACTCACATTTTTTAGGTAACATTATCCGAATAGGAAAAAAGCAATGAATTGTTTGTGCGAGAATAAGAAAAGTCCAAGAAAATACTTGTTTTAATACGAGAGTTTAATTTCCTCGAGTGGTGTATCTTAATATGGATATTTTAAAATTCATTTGAAGCTGAAACACATGGCAGGTGACAGTGAATGAACTAATGTTTAATCTGGGTATCACAGAAATTGTAACTGTATACATCAATGAAATGTTTTCCATAGACAGAGCACTAAAATATGAAAATGCGTGAAAACTGACTCCAAGTTGATATGTTTGAACCTGTTATTTTCATTCCAGCCATTGAAATTGGCAAGCTCGTTTGAATGAACGGTACTTTAAAATCGAAATTCTTCTTTTAAGTTACCACAGTATCAAGAAGGACTTGAGAGAAATTATTATGTTACTAAGGTATAATCGGTTGAAAATCATCCAAGCCTTACCTAGTATAATTCGATTTTTGCTTAATTTCGTGAACGCAAATCTTCTTTTTATACCCCCTTCAATACCTTACTCTTCATTCAATTATTTCGCCATTGTGCTTAAATAAGTATTTGCTTTCCTCCACCTCTTATAGATCCTACTATTTTTGAGAAGAGGATTCTAAGTGTTTTTCTTTTCGAAAGTGACAGTAAGATAGCCAACAGATTTTCTAAATTCTTCCCGCTCCATCAAGCACTACTTTACAAACTGTATATTCTGCTTTTGAATAATTTTACAAAATTTATTTATCAAGTGAGATGGGAATTTTGCAAGACTTTCATTAAATAAAAACGCCATTTATCGGCTACGAAAAGTGCATTTGTCAAAAATGGAAGAAAAACAGCTGAACTAATAGTTTGAAATCAGTTAAAATTTTGCATTCAAAGTGTGACATTTAACTAAATTCAGACAAGTCAAAGATCACAGATTACTTGACGCTGACATTTGTCGAGGATAGATCGCAATCTTCTTCGAAATTCGAAAAAAAAATCTGAAGGAAATAAAATTAGATTTTGGACATAATTAAATAATAAACTGCAAAAATGTTAATGCATATTGAAATGGCAAATGCTGGCTATCAACTGAAGGAAGTTTTGAAAATTCGGTAACATACTGCAAATCCAATTCGAAGGGAGGTTCGAACTGCAAATGAATTAAAGTTACTTTCCCATTTGCTTAGTGTGGTGCAAATTGAAATATACGTTACAAAATTACTTTTCGGCAGAATTATTAAATCCACTTGATCAACAATGAGATCAGATAATATTCGAATTACAGATATAATATTGATATAAAAATTTAAGGCTTAAAAATTGCAATTGTCGTCATATAAAGATATCTTTCTCGAAAAGTTAATTTATCTCTGAAGTTTGAGCTGCTATTTACGCTACTTTGCCCATAACAGCTTCAAGACACTTGCAGACTTCCCTTCAGTTGAAAATTAATTTACCAGAGAATGTTAAACAATTGCGCTGATTTTTTGGAAAGAAAATTTGAATCCTTTTGACTTTTCCCGGCCACTTATTTGATAATTCATCTCTAGTTCATTTGATGCCAAAAGAAAGCTAACATCTAAAATGGCGAAATTTTAAAGAATGGGTGACTGCATTACTCCTATCTTCTTTATTGAATAAGTTGAAATTTGTGTGCAAGCTGAGATTTACGGTATTGAAACCAACCGAAATTCTTAACATTTCTCATGAGAAATAAATTTATTTGATAACAAAGCTTGTAAAAATGTCAGAGTAATATTTGATATCATTCTTGTGGATCGACACTGACGGCCCGGTCGCCACACTTCTGATATCAATGCGTTTAATGTCTGAGTTATATTTTTGATCCATAAACTTCTTTTAAAAAATAAATAAATTCAAATTGAACCGTGAAAATATTAAATAACAAGAACACCGACTATTTTATTCCGAGAAATTAAATAGAGAAACTGTCCGAAAACGTGTTCTATTAATAGCGCATGAAAAGCACGAAGGAAATCTTTTTACTCAACTAAACTTTAATTTCTAGGAGAAAATTTCATAAAATTGATTTGTACTGAATTAATTACGGTATATTTTTAAATTATTTCATATCCGTATCCTTAACATTAATTATTCATATCTTTGCTTGGTAAATCGTGACCATTGAGTAGGAGAAAATACGTAAAGAATACAGTTGAAATTGTAAAGCTTATCAGATTTAATAATTGGAATAGTTCTATTAACTAAGAAGGAATTCTGTTGTTCCAATTTTAATATCATACAATTAACATGATTACGCAAAGGTGTAAGAATATGAAATTTGATAAAATGCCGTCAAAATAAAGATATTAGTTGTAGTGTTTATGTTTTGTCTAGAGATAATCAGTTCCCGCAGCCTTGAGAGTTTAAGGGCAAAAGCTGTTATCAGTTTGACGGTGTTTAGAACTCAAACTTAAACAATATGAGGAGAAATTGTATTTCTATATAAAGTCCTTGTTTATATAATAAATGGTCTTGGAGTAACTGCATTCTGTCTTATCTCTCTGAGCCTGAGTCAACTGTAATTGTACTCACTTGCTCTACAGCAGTATAGAAGAGTCTTACTTTACCAAAATTCCGATCTTATTCGAATTAAGTCTGAGAACCAAAGGAAACTGATGCATTATCGAATGATAATAACCTTAGTAAACAAAGCAATTACACCTCCAGGTACTTTTTAATCTCTTTCTCTTTAATTGCCGGGGATTTTCAGAAGTTATATTTACAGTAATATTTTCCGATTATTTGTAAAATATCTATCAGGATAAACTAACGAGGTTATGAAATATAAACCGTGGGAAGCCAATTAATCAGCAGATGTTCTCCTACGGAGCATTTCTGCTAACAGGAATCCTCGAATATTCATCATGGTAATTATGGTAACACAAATGACAGCACTTTCTCAATAATTTATTTGTTAGATTCCGTTGACTGCCAAATAAGATTAACCTCTGAAGAATTCGTCAGTCTGCTTGACAAAGTCAGTCTTCTTTAACGCTAACAGAACTTTTTTATGACTGATTAGCTGTGTATCTAAGCCGTATGACTCAGAAGAAATTACAGAAAACGAATTCCATAGTGTCCAACTACGTGCAAATCATGTAAAAGCAAAAAACGATACAGTTTACACTGGCATGCTTGGAGAAGTCGGCAGATTCTAAATGCAAATATTGACCAATAAGAAAACTCATAAACTTTGCTTTCAACAATATGGAGAATGATAACTAACACACCCAAATAATAAAATTACGTATGCAAAAATTCACTGACCTTATGAGATCTGCCTAAAACTCAAATACGTTAGTTTATCATAGAGGTTATTACCTGAACCAGAGACTGGACTCAAGTTTCCTGATTTTGAAGTAGTTCTTTCAAAATGAAATGGCGCACAAGGTACCAGTACTTCCATAGGAAGGCAAAATTTGATCGAAATTATATCACTTTCCTTCTCATATGTAACCTTTTAGGGTATGAAAAGCGTGTGCGTATTGAAAATAAAACGAGACTAACTAAACCATAAAAATTATTTTGATAATAGATTTAGTTCCTAATTAATAATTATTCAGAAGGAGACGGATTGAATAAAATGCCACAATGAAGCAGGGTTCTTTTGATTCTCTGACTCTCACCTCTACAACCTAATATATAATTCTCTCTTAGTTGCCTGGTAAGAATTTTCACTTTCCATGATGGAGAGTTGTAAAGCTTTTGATCCCTGCCATGAAAAATAAATGAATTAATGAAATTCTAAATGAAATGCATGTTATGAAGTCAATGCAAGCCGCAATATTTTCTGACTTTCATTTTCATATAATAATAGAACATATATCTAGTATTGTGTGCTGATTTTAGTCCTAATTTACTTCTCGAAATTTGTTTTGCTTTTACTTTACGCTACTCATCAAACTGAGTCATGCCTCTACGCCAATTTTGGTACTTCTAACTCCAAATACAATGGACGAAAATTTGTATAAATTCAGCAGGAAGCTTTGCCAATGATCAACAATTTTCATTTGTGAATTAGCACAAGGTTGGCTATTGCAATTTTAATTATTATTGGTATTATTATTACCTTTAGTGAAAAATCTACAATTTTTACTTGTTGGAAGCAACTGACCTCGAATAACAGTCAGTTTAACAAATGGTAAAGGGAAGGGTATCAAACAGATACTGAGAGTAACGTCAGGGTATCAAAATTTCCAACTTCATTTGATTTCCTTATTCGAGTTTTGCAATATTTATTAGATGGGGAGCACCGAGTCCAAAATTTAAATTTCACAATTCATCCCCTGGTTTTTAATCAAGAAGAGTCAGTCTTGCGTTTCAATTCATTTTTTTTCCAATGGTTGAAAAGGCAAATGATTTAATATATTCCGCAATTAACAGCTTTAGCATGGCAATGAAGTTATAGTCATCCAAATCCTATCATCCAAGTTGATGAGACCATTAGAGACACAAAGAACACAGCATACTGGTTATCATAGGCAATCAGATTAAATATATTCTCGGGGTGATCGATCTGTGTCTTCCTAACCGTTCACTAACATTAATCACCTATTCTATTATTCGTTTAAAAAATCTTTTCACTTGTAAAATATCGTCAGTCCTATCTGCAGCGATCAAGTTTTTCTTCCTCCTAACAACCTCGGGTCTATAAGGGCCACCGGAACCAAGTGAATAGTAGCCGTAGGCGCTAAAAGAAGGGCCTCCATTAAGATATGGCGAAATCTTTTTGCGCTTATTGAATCTATCAGTTAGGGTCAGAATTAGGGCATATAATTAGTTTTTCAAACTAAAAAGGCGTTTAGTAAAAAATGAGAAGAAATACCTGTTTAAAAATGGTCGGAAAAGAGTAATTTCACTCCCTTTTGGTCCATAAAATGTAGCATATTTATTTAGCAAACTCACCATTTCAATGAGTCAGTCGACTTTTGACAACTAACAACCAACCCATTGGTTTTTAGAAAGCCAAAATCTCCCCCTATCCACCTCTCTGTATGCCTACCTAGACATGTACACACAGCCTACTTATGCCAGAACTCCGCTCTACCCTCCCAATTAAAAATGCATCGCGCAGTAAGCCCGACGTGAATAGCTGATCTCTGCATATTACTTAATTGACGCATAATGAAGGTGATTTAGATTCATCTGCATATGTCCTTAGGTGAGTGTGTAACACGACTATTTACCATATGGGCTGGCAGCAGGTGATGTGTTCCGAAAAGAATATGGATCTAAACGGGGAGATCCTCAATTAATTCCTATTATCTGTTAAAAATTATGACAAAGAAAATCACGACAGTTCTTACAGTTTACGAATAATCATCAAAATTGTTAATTTTAGCGCCTATAGTCTGCGTATTAATTCGTTATATCATGTTAGATGGTGATTAATCCAAGTCAAGGAGAGATGCTGATAATTTCCATATCCATATTCATCAGCTCACTTAACCGAAAAAACCGAATAGCTTTCCAAGCCCACTGGGAGAAGTGGTAACGGCACCGGAATAAGGTAGGCAGAGGGTATCCTAAACTATTCGAATAGGAAGATCCCACTCTATCAACTTCTTTGTTGATCAGAATTAACCAGCACTGTCTGTCATCCACATAGCTTGATGTTCGATGATGACCTTCTATCTTGATAGAATGCATGTTGAGACACTATTAAGGAAATGAGAGAGTTTCCAATGTCTAAAATACAATACTTCATAGCTGAAGCTTTTAAACTTAAATTAACTTTTTAATTTCAACAAATTCTGACTTTATTTTATAAAATTCACCTAAAATAACACTCGTAAGCAAGTATAAATTTATTTCAGTGACGTGTAACATATAATTAAGAAAATCTTTGTCGAGGTAAATTGTTGAAGAATTAGTAAAGGATTTGCTGAAATAGGCGAAAGAAAAGACAAGGATTCAATTTGTTTTCTTTTAAATTAACAAAGAGGAAATGATTTCTGGGGAACATGGAAAAAAGATGGAGAATAAATTTAAGCACCTTGAAACATACTGTTAAGGCAATAAAATAAAATAATTTTATTATTTAATTATTTTTTGCATTGAAAAATATACAACCCCACCTTATTGATTATCATATAAAGTGCAAATAATTACAAATCAGTTTAGGTACAGAGTAAACATGAAATCTTCATAATTCGTGGATTTCTTGAATTTGCTTGAATTAGATTCAATTAACAATTAAGCGGACCTAATTAGTGAAATTGTGTAACCATACACATGATATTTAGGGGAGCTTAGTACACATCTGAAACGCAAAAGCAATCATTTCTCTCACGATTTACTTCACATTTATAATTCATCATCCCGCATTTGGTAGATTAATTTAGGAAAGTACTCCATTGTATAAGTGTTAGAAAAATACTCGTTTCCAGTGGGCTATCTCATCTTAAAGAAATGCCATCGTTCCATGTATATTATCTGGAAGATTTAACTGAAAATCTGGCTGCAAATATAAAAAAAATTTTGAGAGTTTATTCTTCAGTGTAAATCAATATAAAATGTACCAGCTCTGCTCATAGCAGTTATTAATTCAATGATTTTGACCTTTTCCGAGGTACTAATGAAATTCAGTCTTCTAGGTGTTAATTCAAAAGCTTGAAAGTAGATGATATCTCTGCGCGACGTTTTCATTAGAATAAATGTTCAACTAAGGATATAACCTTCTTAAAACGAAAAATTTTTCTCATTTTTTCGAATTCGGATATAATTTGAAAAAAATGCGCATCAAGAAAGCTTCTGAATGTGCGAATACAATAGACATAGACCTAAATCTCACTTCTTTGTGAACGATGTAAATCGAATACACTTACTCACTTTCCAATCAAATGACAGGTCTCAAATTCCCCGATGTTGGAAGAAGTTCAATTGTCTGGAACATTAAATTGAAAGTATTACATAAATTGCGAGTATGTGTGACGCATTTAATTGGCTCAGGCTTATGCAGTCGAACCCACGAATACTTTTTCAGTCGCCTATCCCACACAAAAACACTTTAAATTAGTGGGCACAAATTGATTGACGTCACAAAACCATTTGAGTTTGCCCAGCCCTATCTCCCACCTCTTGTGCCTCTCTTTATATATTGATAATGTAAGCTTTTTATTTTCTCCTTTTGGCATGCTTTCAACACAAAGTCATGGTTATTCCATACTGACCGATGCAGATCATAAAATGACATTTGACATTCATAAGTAGAATGGATCTATAATGGCGTCGTCCTCTTATTATTTTTTCATCTGCATGAGTTAATAGACAGAAAGTCGGAATAAATGATTAAGTATCTGCATCAAAGCTATTTTGAAATTGCATCCACATAACGAAATTTCGGTTCTTAAATATGTAAGAATAAACGATAATCATTGTTCTCGTATGCCAAAGTTTTGGAGAGGCTTTTGGGCTGAAAGAAATGGAAATAAATTCTACTTTCCTTTAGTGCTCTGCGAAAAAATGACAGTTTCGTTTTTACATTTGCCATTTTCTCGAAGAAAGATCTAAATGAAGAAAGTTCTTTCAGTTTTCGAATAGCCAGTAATTATCTCGCCTTAAGTCCTGGCTAAAGTAAAAATAAATTTGCATTTCTGAGGCTAAATAAGAGGAGAATAGGTAAAGTAATAACAAGTTGATATTCCATGTTGTATCAAGTTAATTCACGCGTGCTAAGTCTTTTCATTTTCACAAATGTACGAACTTTTTCAAACGTTTACTCGTGCAAAACATGTCGAGATAGTGGACTATAGGATGTCATACAACTCCGGCCGTTAATTTGAGGTAGCACATGCAAGTTTTCTCCAATTTCAAATTTTACTAACCAATTACCCAACAAGTCGCTAACCTGTCTGAAGTTTATTTTTTTGGATTCATTGTTGATTTTGGCACACCTAAGGGGTGAATGAGGGATATATTTTATAAATACTCATACACTTTTTAATGAAGGTGTGACAAAACTAATAACTGGAATTTTTACTTCAAATCGAAATCATAAGCAACCCTTCGAGTGTGAATACATTTCCTGAGTGTTTGGACAAATTTGTTTGAGTGGTAAATTTTACGAATGAAAAATATTTCAATAATTCTATTTAAAGTTTCAGGATAGAAAATATTTAATGCGAATCCATAAAATTCACTTACGCAAAATGTTATTTTAAATTTTAAAAACTGGTTGAGTGTAATATTTATAAAAATTTTTTCCCTAATATGGTTGGAAATATTTCCTCAAATGACAGTTCAAAAATAAATACCTATAAATGGAAGGTTTTTCAACTGGCTTTGGATAAGTTTTAATTTTGATGACATATTTCAAAATGCAAGGAAAAAATATACATGTGAACGAATTTCCCAAAGAATATAATGAAGTATACTTATCAATGCATTGCCATTATTGATTTTTGGAGAAAATAAATTACGAATGAAGTTCATACTGAAATTAAGATTCGATTCATTTGCTGAATGGAATGCTTAATTAATTTAATCGGGTACTTTTAACATATAAAATAGAGATTAAAATCATGAAAGACTGAACTTCTCCTTATTAACTGAATAGTTGCTTTATCTTATTCTATCCTGTTATCTCGAGTTCGAAAATTGGTTAAACTGGATGAAAGGACTTTAATCGACCTTGAATGTAAGCCCATCAAGGCAAATGACAGTATATTTCTCATAATAGAGGTATCAGAATGCAGCTTTTCATAAATTTGTGTTTACGATTTTAAATAATATCAATATCAGAGTGCACAAACTTTTGCCAAAATGCGTTTTATCTGAGAATTCTTGACCACATTTATTAAGTTTTTCCAGTATTAGCACACCAGTCATGAGTTTATCATAACATAATGACATACAAATCCTTCTGTGAAAATCTTAATAAATCATATTGTGTTAATGCATGGTCTTGTAATTAGTTCTAATTTAATAAAAAAGAAAAAAATTGAAATTTCGCTGAGATTTACACGATTATGTTCTCGCTATACGTAACAGAAACATTAGATTTGGCACTAACTAACATGACTTTTCATTTCCTTATTAAATTTAACCGTACTTGATTGCATATTTCTAGAAAGTTTCCGTCTATAAAGGGTAAAAACATGTACCTCTTTTACTTTTTCAGGTACCCTTCCCAATTATCGTCAGATTTTCCTTAAAAATGAATAAATTTCTTAAGCATTCCAATGGTAATTGATTTACAATACTCTTCTTCACTGGATTAATTGAGAAGCTTTAATTCGCGAAAACTAAAAGGGTTGAATGTTTACTTGGATCAGCTTATGAATCTCAAGCTCTTGGCCATTATCTGGTAGAATTCATAACCCCTTTTCATTGCGTCAAGGATACATATTCACATTGAGGTGAGGTAGCATAGAAGTTTAATGAGTCCGACTTAGCTATCACTCTTCTGTATTTAAAAGTTGCTTATGACAAAGCAAGATGGAAAGAAGCAACGCTTGTTGAGGGAAGAAGAGTAGGTATTGAGAGGCTAAACACCCCAATCAAATTAAAAATGGATTGGAGTAAATTGTTTTAGAGATTAGCAAACGCATAAATTAATTTAACACATTGCAGATGCAAAATGGGGATATATTCAGTAATTATGCTCTCAAATTAGGCGTGAAAAGTTTAAATAGGCAGTTTATCTTAACATAGGTCGATAATAAGAAATGTAAATCTCTTCAGAACAGGTCAAAGCGCAACCACAGATCCTATACTTCATTAATCAAATACTTCTTCCTTTTCAATCTTCTCCAGTATCCGTTGAAGTTAAATCAACAGCGAGGAATTTGGAAATAGACACTCGGGACATAAATGACTCATTACTGGCGTGCAAAGTTGTTTTTCTTCTGTCTCCTCCCCATGCTCCTCCCTCCCTTCTCCAAATCTCCAGACACGCGTACAAAATCTCTTCTGACTGGCTGGAGGAGTAATGTTGATTTTTTCTCTTCTGAACGGCTTCTGCAAAGAAGAGAGGGAGAAAAAGTGAAGGAGGATGCTTGGGAGACAAAAAACAAAGTTGCGAGTCAATGAATCATTTCAGTTGTGCTGCTTGATTGGTTAGGGCTAGAGAGGATTAGTTTTGATCATAGAGTCAATTGAAATCATTTAGGTGAAATTCTTATGAAATGGCCAACAAATGAATTCATTTTAATGCATCGCTAAAATATAGTTTTGCATAATCTCCAAATAAGGCTAAACGAATTTTAGGCTGATGGCTTATGCTCAAATTAAGACTGAGACCAAAAAATCCCAAGTTCATATGCTATTATTACACTCTAGCGGGTATTTACGGTTAAAAAAATATGGTAAAATTAGCTGCCTTTGTACTTCTTTGATCCACTAGCGGTATTCTCAAGCCGCTCTTACCTATTCAACTCATTCTATTACCCCTTTTATTAATCAGAATTAACCAGCTCAGTTTGTCACTCACATCTCTGAATATGCACCTTTGAGCTTTGACCTCGTGATCTCTGACTTTGAAAACGAACATATTGACTTCTCTACCACCGTTTCATTAACTGCTACATTTTATTTATCCTCTCTTTGGAAAAAGCATTTACAAAATACTAGGTCATAGTCTTTAACCGCAGGATATTTAAAAAAATAGACGTGAACACTATTGCAATTGCATTTCCCGGTCTCATGATATTTCCTTTAATATTTAGTCTGTTATGTTGATTTTTTTATCAAAAGTTGGTTACTTTCACGGTAGAGATTCCACGGTAGAGATTCCATTTACTGGAAGCAAAGCAGCTGTTTCTAATATCAAAATATTTTAGCATTTCTTCAGCTATATCTTGATGGGAGGAAAATAATGCAAAGTATTAAGAATCAAAATATTTACCGTAAACAGAAGAATTTTACAAAAAAGTCAATAAATTGGTTATTGTCAGTAAGTTTACGGTGCCCTAATGCCTCATTATCGACCATTCATTTAGTAAATTTTAGGGAAAAACGACCGCATTTTTTACAGACGAGCCTCGATAATAAACTCTTCTTCTTACGTTATGGAAATTGAAAAATTAAAACGAACTATTTAAGGTATATTTTATGCAACGTGATAATAGGGTGATATTCAAACAAATCACGTTTTTGAATACAATTCTACTTATAAATTTAAGTAGAACAATATATAACATCCCATAAGTTGATATCAGGAGAATAGGAGCACCTATATTTGTAAATGAAAAATAAGGTACTCCACCTGCAAAAATTTGAAAAAGTGATAAAATGATAATTTTTATATTCATTTACTTTTGGTTGATTTTGGGTGCGCACTTGACTTCAATGCTCGACATGAAGGTAAGCGATTAGAATTCTGTGGCTAAATTAGTCGGACCTAGTGTTCGGCATAAAAATAACAAAATAACAGGCTCTCCCCATTGAAAAAAATGCACTTTCTTTTTTATCGTAAACAAATGTCCAATTCTTTTCATTGCAAATGAAAAGTTTCTTGAAGTATCTATTTTCTCGGAAATATTAAATGATATAGTCTTAACATGTTGGTATTTCAACAGGGAGATACGTAGGGTGATTAAAAAGTAGTTTTCCATGAGGACATAAAGGTTAAAAAAAGTGCTGGGTTATCGGCATATCGTAAATTTTGGAAAACAGTGAAAGGATGGTAAGGCACCACCGAAGAATTATATACTCAGATCGGCATAAAGACCGCCATCGGGCATAAAATTTGATACTGAGCGGTTTAAGAAACCGTATATGAGTACATACTAGTAATTACACTTTCAAATTCGAATTAATGATTATTTTAAACTAAAACAGGGTACTGTATCTCAATCATTTTGTATGTTTTTCTGTTAAAATTTTGATACGGATAGTTTAAATCATTTGGTATTATGCATTTTTTGATCACATTCGTAGATATAAAATGCTAACAGTAATGCTATTCGAATAATTTATTGGGCGATATATTTAACCAACGTCACTAATTTGTATCTTAATTAATATTAATGAGGCTAATTAATAATGATAGTGCAAGCTGGAGAATAATAAAGAACAAGATTTAGAAATAAAAGTAATGAAATGCGTTGAATAGTAAAATCTTTGGGTCTCTGTTTGACCTTGATTCCAGAGAATATTGGGATAAAACCATTCTTAATCATGTTAGTTGTTATAATCTGCTGATAGGTAGGTTGTTGGAAGAGATAGCGAATCAAAATGGCTAATTAACCATTAAAATGAATAAACAGTGCAACACCGTTTCCGGACTCTGCCACAAAAACGAATTTAATTGGGGAACCGGCGACGGAGCCTGAAATTTGGAAATTGGAACATCAGAGTTTAAGGTTTAAAGCATTCACTAAAAACCCAAAGATTAAATTTTGCAAAAATCTCAACTGATATCCTATCTTTTATTTATTCGTCCCCCCACGAACTCACATTGGATTGCTCCATCTTTCTCCTTACTAAGACACTTTCTCAAAATGAAAAATTTTTATTGCTTTTGATCCTGCCGTGAGTAATGAAAATGAAAACAACCACATTAAATGACAAATGTGTTCTCCATTATAATCAAGGGAAGGTCGATTCATTCCTGGATTGAAGGCAGTTCATATATATATATATATATATATATCTTTAACCGATGACATTAAAGATTAGTGAATATAGTATTCAAAATTCATAATGAGTCCCTAATTCTTTTTACCTCAAGACCATTTGGAATAAATACGTTTTCTCCGGTCCTTTACCGGAATGTCTAAAGTGCATGTACAGGTCAACGTCGTTTGTTGATCAACGACTATTAAATTTGCTTTCGATTTCAAGTTCTTTATCTCAACATGTTTAGTGTTGAGATAGAGGTCATTGCGTACGGTGATTTTTGCCATCTTGGATGTATGGAGAATATTTTAAATTTTGACTTTTGATATTCAACTCCTTAGCAAACATGTTATCATGCAGATTTTTTCAGCATTTTTGCTAAGACAAACATCATCATTGCCAATGCAAGACTGCAAGCTGTTGAATATCATGTAAAATCAATTGCCTTCTTAGCCACTGGAAGAAAAAATGAACTGAAACGCAAGTCCGGCCCTTCTTGATTAAAAACCAGTTCACACCGTAGACAAGCATTTGCTGTAATCCAGGCGACGAATGATGAAACTTGAATTTTGTCAGGTAAGCTATTCATTTAATATGTTCTGTACAATGTAAATCCAAAAAAATTAGTAATACCTCAATATTCTTTTTCCTACGACGAGACATGACTGACATCTAATGAAGAAAGGGATTGTTTACAAACCTAATTTGCTAATTAATAAATTGGGGCGGTTTGTCTGCCACCTCTGGACTGATCTGACGACATGAGTGACTTGACTTATTCCATCTAATCGATCGACGTGGCTCTAACAGATGACCTTAACATTATAACATGGCGACACAGTAGCAGACGGATTCGTCGTGTCATTCACATATCGGCTGGAGACACAGACGGCAGCTCATTTTCTCGAGTCAGCAAAAGAATCCGACCTCATTTCACTTTGTACAGTAGGAACGTGATGGTAGACAGACGATTTCAACGCAGACGACGGGGTCCTTCGATGCTATACAGAAATTTGATGATGACTCTTCGTACAGTGATCACATCACATCTTGCGGTACCATGAGGCCTGTTAATTCTTCTCGAAATGACAATGAAGTCATTAACTGCATTTTCTTGACAAGTGAAAAGGTTAAATAGCATAATCGAAACTTTGACTTCGATGTTAAAGTTTCCCATCATTTGTCACTCATGGTCCGTAGCAGACAGTCCGTCCAAGGTTCTACGAGAGATCTCGTTGTTCAAACAAAGAGAACCCGAAAATATCGATCATCTATCGACCGAGGGGACACACTCCCCATCCGACAATTGTCCAACAAATATCAGAAGCAGTCACTCCCAAGATGTAGACTTTGTGGAGAATATCGCTATCTTCGAGACCGACTTATCGAAGACTTCGCTGCCGGAACTGCAACGAAAATGGTCACAAAGAAGGCTTCTACTGAGAGTCTTCTACGAGCAGTTCAATAAGGCAGAACCCGAACGATAAAAGAGTGTTAGTTCAGCAGGGTTTGATCTGTCGAATTGTGAAAGACATCATTCTTTAAATAGTCTTGTTCTATATCTTACGGCTCACTAACTTCCCAACAGCCGGTGACCCTCTATTTAGAGCAACGACGCCAAAAAAAACGGCCAAGATATTACCCTTTATGTACAGCTAAAACTCGATTATATTCCTCTCGTCTCCCTGTCGATCTGGCGACAAAGACGGACTGGTGATCAAATCTACTAAGGGATGTGCTAAATATGAGAAAATAATATTCTCCCCAGCCAATTCTCATATGTTTTTTAATTTGAGACCTCAACGTGTACAAAACAAATATAATGACCAATTAAAGGGCTCGTCTTGCATCCCCAAGATGGATGTCTCATATTTCCATGGGAGATGCTGTAGTCAGCAGATGTCTATCAACACCTGACGGTTAGAAATGATGTTTAGGTATCATCGATAACCACGCCGAGACTCCAATGACGAGACATGGTTGACTTTTAACGAAGAAAGGTCTTGTATATAAACTTAATTTGCTAATTAATAAATTGGGGCGGTTTGTCTGCCACCTCCGAACTGATCTGACGACAAGAGTGATCTGACTTATACCATCTACTCGATTGACGTGGCTCTAATAGATGACCTTAATGTTATAACACTTTCAAAATGAAAGATTCTCCAAATTAATTTGTTAGTATTTTGGGCACTATTAATTAAATTCGTCTTAGTCAGAGAAAGAAAGGTTTATTTCGTCTTTACTTGTACTGTTTTCTTGTTTCAGTTAAAGATTGTTGATTAACGATGTGTACTTACCTCTTTCGAGATAATTGATAATTTTGCCTTAAAATTTCACGGCGGTTGCAAGATTTCTGACTTTCAAGCTTCTCTCCCGTTCCTCATAGGATTCTCTCCCTCTCTCCCCCCATTTTTCGTCTCTCTCCTTATTTCGAGAGTTCCCATTGCCGTTGCTCAATAAAATTTGGTTTATTCTCAACTCTTGGCTTTCTAATTTAAAATTGCTGTTTTCTGTTGTTTGCGAAAGTCTTTTGCGTCAACCTTAGCTGAAAACTGTTAATAATAGTCCCAACAATGCGTTGATTTTGCTATGCCATTTTGATTCTCTTCCCCTAATCATTTTCTGGACTTTCTGTTAACCGATTTCAGTTACCTTGCGGAGTTAAAAATTATAATTATTTTCGTTTTTCTCTGAGTGATAATAATAAGTGGAGTGCCAGACAGAGCACAATACCACTAAACTATAGATATTTCCAAGGGTCAACGTTCAAAGTCCACTAGTCACGACATTACAGATAATAAGATTAGATTAGGGAGTTAAGGATTTGGGACATTAGAACTAATAGGAAATATTATGTACTTGAGTTACCGCTGTGCTAAAATTATGCTGCTATTAGAAAATAGATAAACAATTCATATTAAAGTACCTATTCTTATAGCGCCATTTATTAGGTTAGGATTTTGCCGAGGGAATTCATGTAACTTTTCTCAGTGACATTTGCATTGTTGGTATTAAAAATAATCTAAACATGAATTTTGCTTAGAACAAAGAAGACCTTCAGCAGTTATTGTAGTAAATAATGCAGAAGGAAATATGATCGAATCTTTGAAAAAAAAAATTTAAAACAGATATGTATTTCTTCTGAAGGGAAACAGCTCTCTTATTTCAAATACAATCACATTGTGCTAATCTGCTTTGAAGGCAAAATAACTGCTGTAAAAGGGACATTTGTTCTATTAAATTTCAATAATATTTAATGTGTTCTTGCTGACATATATTAAAGGAAGAATTTATATCCCACCGTTTTATTACCACTGTATATAATAATTATGCGTGTGGTTGTAAATACAAAGCTTTAAATGGTATATTGCAATTGGTAATAAATATTACTTATAACAATGAATAATCACGTAGGCTTAACAAGACACTTATGGATCTCCAACTAAACTTCATCCTTGTAGAGAAAAGTAAAATATCAAAAAAATACGAATTCATATTATTATACGGATCTTGAAACACGGCTGGTATTGCTTGAGTTCTGATATACTATTGCTACTAGTTCTATAACCCTAATAAGTGATCAACTAGATACTAACAACTCTGTCGAATCTGGAGTATGCTTTTAACAAATTTGAACTGAGAACAAAACTAAAAACATTCGAATTTGAACACCGATATATAATGACAATTTAGAACCGAGCGTCTTTAAAGTTAATGCCCTGAACAAGTCTTCAAGATCTGAAGGTCCGGGCGAAAAAGGAGCATTAAACTTAGCAGTGTAAAAATGCCGGTTTCAAAATCGAAATCCACAAATTTTACTTTTTGTATCTCTCAGTAAATGCAGTATTGAATGTTATATGCTCAACTGCCGAATTGTATCTTTATTGCGAAATTTTGGTCACAGGGACAAAATAATGTATTTCAAGGTTGTTATTAGCGTGTGCGGTTTTAGAAGCTAAAGATTCGGTAAAAATTTTAGTAGAAATTAAAATAATAATAAGAATCAAACGTGTTTTTAGAAAAATTTAAGGTATCGTTAAACAGTATGATAGACTAATCAGAAATTAATGTGTTGCTGAGAAGCAGCGTATCTTTGAATCTAAAAATACTTTATACAACAATTAACAAATTCAGAGTTTTGACGAGCAAAAATAATTACAAATAATTACATCAGATTTGATTATTTTCAACAAATTTTTTGCAAATTATGTGAGAAATCAAATTAAATAAGAGTCATTTGAAAGAAAAAATAAAATACCGCGTTTTTCCTATTTATTAATAGAGAATTTTCTGTCATAGGTATTCTTTTAAATATTAAGGAGTGTGAACCAGGTACATAATAGTGAGGAAATGGGGTCAGAAATGTAGAATTGCCGTTTGCTGGAGGAATAGTGTGAAAAATTCAAGAGACAGACTGATGTATTTAAAATTTCACTCGCTAACAGCCCTACATGGAATAAAATACTGCGGAATTGACTCAAAAGCAGAATAATAATAATAGTAATCATACACAAGAATCCATCAACAATAGCGTCCTTTTACATAAACTAAGTGAGGATACGCTAAACGATTGTCAAGGAATGGACTATGGTCATCATGCAATCAATTGAAACATGAGTAAACAACGACGCATATAAAAAGACGGAAAGAGAGTTGAAGACAATCATGAGACAAGAAATGCAAGGCCAAATGCAACGAAAAAAGGAGTAAGAACACAGCGTGGAAACAAAGGAAGAAGAATTGAGAAGGGTATTGAGGTACGGCAGTAGTAGAAACTCAACTTTGATAGGACAATAGATTTGACTAAGCTTGGGAACATTCGTGCAGGCTCGGGTATTTTATTATTGCGAAAGGGAAAATGAAAATTAATTAATTTGAGAGTTGGTGAGCCATTAAAAGTAGCTGATTTAGCTACCCTCATTCAGAATGTTAGGAAATGTGCATATTCTTTCCGATGCTAATTTCAGGTAAATATTTGCTAATTTGAGGTAATGATCTTAGGCGTTACTTTGCTATTTGTATTCACTTATCTGTAAATGGTCGGAATATTGAAATTTATTTAAAAATGGATCAAAGATGATTCTCCATTGTACTCTAAAATTCTATCCTGGATTTCATTTCATTTCAATATATTTGAATTTGAATAGCCCACAGCAGAACTAACCATGTTGTGGCCTTCCTGATTTGGCCCCCGAAAGCCTATGTATTTGCAGAATTTAATTTTCTTATCAAATTTATCGCGTTTTAAACTTCGGTTTATGGATAGTTGAAATTTTAATTCACATTTTTATTTTTGAAATAGTGCTTCTCAAGGAGACGCTAGTTACAAAAGACTGCACACATTAAGAAATAAGTCTGAATCCAATAAGCTAAATGTTCTCGCAATTATTTTAATTCACGTTATAATGATAATATATTTTATGAAGGTGATACAACGCTGCTGCGTGGTTGTTTTTAGGAGATGGTGTTTAATTGGGGGAGGGGGGGGCATTAGTTTCCATTCCTTCTTTTTAGGGATTTTTTCGAAATCAATCTCTTATTTAAGCCGTTTAGTCGATTAGCAGTAATTGAAATCAAACCCACCGCTTGACATTACAACATTTTTATGTTTCGTTTTAACGCACTTGCTCTTTTAGCTGTCGTTCAGGGATGCTCTTATTATTATTTTAATGACTCGTTTACAATAAGCAGTCTTCGGCTCAGACGTAGATGGTAGTGATTAAGCCACAGCAATAAAATAAAGCGTTTTCAAATGACTTGGATATCTACCCCTCTGTGTATTCAAGAAGAGACATATCTAGTATTTTTAAATTCATCTGATACAAATAATCTGTTAAAGGAAAGTTGGAATATTTCAATACTGTATTTATTGGAGCTCCAGTTTTGACACGATTCTTATTGATCTAAAGACTTTTTTGTCATTCTAGGCTAAATATTTTCAAATTAAACTAATCTCTGAAGGCTGCTGTGTTGTAAATTTCACTGAAATTCCGTTTTTGAAAGCTATTTATGTGTTTATTTGTGTATTCATAATCATATGTTATGCAAACCCGAATTTGGCTATTTTATATTCAAAGTAAACTACATTTTAAACTGTTCAAATTTATAAGGTCTGGCATACCGTTCGCGTTCGAGGCGACTTATTGTTATACCCAATTATCCGACAGTCTACCACTCAATTGATGCCATGGATAAATGATACTTTCCAGAATGAAGAAGAATTTACGCTTGTCCTACTCATCTGGCTATAATAGTTAAAAATTATGTTTTGAGAAATCAACGAAAAATATTATTACGGCTTGTCTATAGCTTTACAAAGCAGGCTCATTAAGAGAATCCTGGATTTCTCTTGAATTCGCCTTTAAAATCAAATTTCATTCATTAAATTAATGACAGCATATGTAATGGAAAGGCATTATTTTAATACCGCCATCGTTGTATAGAACTCATCGGTTGACCTCAAACTTGATCGATTTATATTATATTTCTAAATTAAATAAACGTTCAAGACACAGATTCATTTATGCATCCATCGTATAACGTGTTTAGTCTCGCAAGCCTTCTAATCTCGGATAATAATCTTGGAACTAGGGGTTAAGCTGAATTGATGTGGGCGTTTGCAAATGGCATGCTGTAAAATCTTTTAGGCTTGATGGTCCATTGATAACTAGGTCTATTGTAGGTCTCATACTCTGAGGATTTCTCATATGTGCTTACCTTTCACACACGCTCCGTTTTTCTCTCCCCGTTACCCCAATGACCATTTGATTCTCTTTCGGACTTATTTCTCCCATTTCCAGGCGGACTAGTGTTTTTTTGTTTGAACTTAAGTCACGGCGTTTTCCGTCTCTGTAGAAGTTGGTATTATTCTTTGACACCCAAGAACATGGAGAACCTTGGATAATTCGACTTTGAACAATGTCAAATCTACTCTAGATTACTTCTTTTAAAATCAACACTACTCGAAAGTTAATGTGACTGTTGATTAATATATTAATAGATCATATAATTATTTACCACTGTCTCTATTTTACAATCGTCCTGAAATGTCAGATGTATTTCGAGAAAAATGGAAATTTATTTTGTAACTTATTACATCATAGCCGTCTTAAAAATAGGACTTGCGCAAAACAACTAAGATTTAAGAATTAACGTAATGATTTTTAAAAAATTTTAAAATACATTGCGTTAGCGCAATGGCTGCTTTTCATGAAACAGAATTATTTATGAATTTAGGGTTACCTATTATAAGTTTTCCATTTTATTATAATTTATATGATACGTTTTATAATGCTAGCTAATTAATTAATGTTTAAATATCTGGTAAAAATATATTGATGAAATAAATAAAAATTAAATGTAGATTAATCGTATTTTCCACACCTGGGAATCAATTTTTAGCTATTTTAGCATGCTATTCCATCAGTTCTTCGTTGATGTGGTGGGAAGCCAAATTGAATATTTTCAGCCCACTCGAAGTAAACTCGCGAGTTTCATCTCTTGTGCAAAGAATGATCGACTATCACATCTGAATGTACAAGACTAACCAAGTGGAACCATCGCTTTAACTTTTGGCTACTCAGGCGGTCAATCATTTATCCCACATCTATTTCTATACACGTTAATTTATTTCTTTGATAAAAAGTTTGTTTTAGCTACAAATCTTTGATCCTCTTCCTCTAGATATCGCATCGGTGTGTTGCTTAATAAAGAGCAACTGAGCAGTTATTAAAAACAGAATAACAGCTTAGGAGGCGGAACATTTTACTCTTTCTCACTGATTTCTGGGACGTGCATAATTTAAGTAAGAGCAAATTAGCTTTAACTCCAATAACTTATTTTAATATTGCTTCATTAGGAATAATTGAATTTTCTTCACATGAAGGGAATTTAAGTAAAACATAAATATAACTTTAATTCTAAAGATTCAACTTAATCTTTATTTACATTTGACACAACAGGTGCCGTAAAGACGTCAGTAAACTGCTTCGATTACATATAGCACTTCAAGCGCTCCGTCAGTCAGTGTTAATGAGGATAGGTATGTTCGATAAATACACGGTATCGTATATTCTCTAAATCTATAACTACCAACTAAATGTAAAATCTCACGTACATTAAACCCGCTCTAGGAAATTTGCTTAATTTACTTCAGTAAAGTTGTGCTGGTGATCAGACGTAAGAAAGCTTAGTTAGCTGATCGGTCGGCCTGCAGTTCTTCAAATCTGCATCTGAGTTATCTAGACGAATGAGAGCTTAAAAAATGCAGATAGCATTCAAAACCAATTTTCAAGGAACTGGCTTTCAATAATCCGCGGTGATCTCCTTCCGTATTCCCAAACAAGCAGCTGTATGTTGTTTAATTCATTGCGACCACTCATTGTGCGTGTGGACTTCCATCATTCACCATCGATCCTTTCTTCCTTCTCATTAACCAAACAAAGTAGAAGGGTAGTCCGAATTGGATGACAACCGAAAATAGCAAAATGGATTATTCAATGGTCATCCAATTTCTCAGTGGATACTGAGGTTGATTCTCACAAATTCCTTATCTTCTATGCATATACTTATAACCATAGTATTGTTTTATAGTACCAGTATCTATGATTCAGAGCGCATTAAACAAGACTGAATAAAAATTTTCATAGATAACAAAGTAGTGAAACATAGTTTCCTCAATATGAACGAAAAATTTTTCAAATTTGATAAAGCATTTTTTTATAACAAGTCATAACAATTCTGCAAAGTCGATGTTTTGATAATTTGAATTTACATTTTTTTATAACACACCAAAACAAAACAAAAAGAATATTATAATTACTTAGTATTTATGAAAGACATATCTGGTGGCCTAAAATAGTTAATTGATGACTTTAGTCAGTGCACTTTTCGACCTTTAAAAAAATCTTTCAGTTTATCGATTTTTCGTCGTCTGGTCTGTGCAAAATTAGCCCTTGTTTGTCGCTCACATCCTGCAGAAGATGTGGTTTGAAGGGCACGATTTTCACCGACATTTGACGTATTTCCTATTGAGAGTTTCACCAACTCTTCACTGTGCCGTCTTAGAAGTTTTCGGTCGAAATCGGTTAATTTGGAAGGATCTGAATTGACAACTTCATTCAAGAGTCGCAGAGCATAAGTTCGCCAGCGTTCGGAGTTTTCGGAAGACGCCCTTGAAGAACTTCTTTCTTCACTGGCTTCAAGAAGTTCTTCGGGTGAAAGACCACATTCTACAATGGTGAGAACAAGACGATTAGCATATTCTTGCCAGTGCTGCTTCTCTGATCGTAGACGATCAATTAACTCTTCAGTTTCTTCCGATGATTCTTTAATCTGTTAAACAAATAAAAATTTTCCTTCAGATATATTATAAAGAGTTGAACTGAAAAAATAATCCAGCCAACCTTTATTCCTGTTGACACGTTTTCAAATTGGTTCTCCTTTAACCCCCGGGCGTTTTCTCGTCTTTTTTCCCCTCTTTCGGATATATTACCATTTCCTTGATCGTGATCTGCATTTTTACTAGAGAAACTGCCCTGTTTTCTCAGCCGCAACATTTCCACTTCCGAGGAATTTTGGTTCTGTCTCAAGCGCTCTAACTCTTCATGCATTTCTTGGTACTCCTCCATCATTTTTCGAATTTCATCTGTAGCACCCTGACCGTTTGAAGCCAAGATAAAATTGCGAATCTAGAATAAGTGCAAAAATTCCCTATTAATAGAAATTCTGTTTTAAAATAACATCGCAATGCGAGCCTTTTATCACTGCCTATCTATTCAAGATGAAATACAATCACGATATAAAAAAACTGAGAAAAGATGAGTTTTTTCTCCAAAATTTGCACAAGACCGTTGTTTAATACATTTTTAGTGTGCTAAAATGTCTGGAAGAAACGGTTACATATTTGGCGTAGGATACTAATAAAATGCTTCATATGACAAAATTATCTTGTTATTATAAGCATCCACCTACGACAGAATGCAATATATAACAAAATTATATACAACTTGCAGTAAATTTACGGCTAGACATGTGTCGAATCAAATATCTAACATCCAATTTTGTGACCCATTACAATTGCATAACATTTAATACAACTCCTTTATAAGGTTTCTCTTTTAATTCCTAGCGCTACAGATTTTACACAATTAAGTATTGAATTTTGTGTGAGATATAGATACGAAAATTGCAAAAGTAATTGAATTAAAACATGGTTGTACATATTCCAATAAATCGAAAGCGAACGCCGTCAAGCACGGCGCTCCTGAGGAGTTGGAAGTATTCTAACCTAACGACCTCTTGTCAGCATAGAGACCATCATGGTCGTAAAGGAGAATAACAAGTAATTAGAATTTGAGCTATACTCAACAGCAACCTCATTTTGCTTCACAATCACCGCGACAAGATGATTGCTTCCTCTCTCTCTTGTAGTCCTTAATGTTCTTGGCTTTTGATCATCACTTTTTTAGAAAATTAATTTGTCCGTAAGACATAGACAACCAGTCTCATCTGGTAAAGCAGACCATACGAAAATTCATGGAATTGTTTGTGTGATACATTAATAAATGTTATAAACGACCTTTGAATGAAGGCTAAAAGTGCATATCATATATTATTGAATAAATAAAAAGCAAAGTACATGATACATTGTAATTTAATTGTTGAGCAAAATGAATAGATTTTATCCAAGAAAAAAATAAGTTAACAATTTATTATTTATTATTCACAAAATTTTCTTTTTTGTTAAAACGTACTAATTTTATTGGCCATTACTTTCGTAATTTTGAGTAAATTACGAAAATTCTCCTAATTTCGTGTTTTTATTGCTATTTTGGAAACTAATAAATGTACGTCAATTATTTATAATAGAAGATTCAGAGACATTTTCTGTTTCACAAATAAAGTCATTGGTACACTTGAATATTCGTCATAAATGTATGAATACGCATATTTGGAAAAAATTCTGTGAGAAGTAAGATATTACTTATTTCAGTTACCCAAAAGCATTGACCGGTCATTGATTCATCAATCGAATACAGTAAAAGACTTCTCACACATGATTATCTTAAACAAGACAATTAGCTCAACATTTTTGATAATACTGGGATCGAATTCCCTATTTTATTTTATATTTAAGATTACAAGTTATGAAAGTACTATGGACAACAAAAGAATGAAAAAGTTGATTGTCCATTACCAGAATTGTAGCGAGATTTTGATAACGCATTTTCTTCGAACTAATTGGATATATGGTTAAGAAGAATGAAAGCCAAATTCTTTTCATTGATTTAACTTAGCACGACTTCCTCCAAATTTTATCTGACACAAACCCTCTGCCCTGCGGCTATGAAGAGAGGATCTTACTAAACATCCAATTATCACCTACGAACATACACATTCCTCTGTTATAAAACGAATTGAAGATGATTTACAAAGTACACGGTCGGGTTCATAAAAAGCCAGCATCCACCATCCAACAGGTCATGATGAGCAAGACGCACAAAGCACAACTGGAAATCCAGAAAAAAATGTTCGTTTTTAAAATTTCATCCTTATCTTTTGCTAATAAATGGAATGTTACTGAAATAAATGTAAATAAAAAGCAATATTTTCCTGATGAATAAACAAGCTATATTTTGAACTACTTCAGCACAAGATCAAAGGTGGAGAAAAAAATTAACTCTCACTTCTGGTGCGTTTGTAGACCTGCGTGGGACTTAATCAAATTAAATTTAACTTATTGAGCATTACACACTGTTCGTTATGAAAGTTGGTGATTCAGCAATCCTTAAGTTCATACATAATCCGATTTCAAGTGGTGAATTGATGGGTAGCCACTATTTCATGTTTTAATTTAAATTTCATTTTAGTTCATCGATTTAATTTCCTGGGGAAGTAAAGTCTTCGAAATGCGTTTATAGACAGAGCTACAAACTGTGTAATAGTTTTGTTCTTAATTAAATCTTTATACTGCAATACTAGATGCCGCTTTATTTGATCCTGTCCGTGTAGGTGTCTAGTATGAATTTCTAAAGCATCTTAATTCGCGCATGGAACTTCTCAGTCCTTAAACATTATCGCTTTTACATTTTATTCTCATAAATTTAAATGAATCCTCGCCAAGATATTCAGTTTTCTCCAAGCTATTAACTCTGAATAATATAAATACATCAAACAATTTGGAAGCGAATTTCAAGCAAAAGGATTTTTAGCCAGAAATGTAGGAGCCGGATATTGAAGTACGCGGCATTTAATTTAAAACATTTTCTCCGACGAACCTGGAAATCTAGTGAAATTAAACGCTTTTGATTTGGAACTTATCTTTACTTCCCTTCTTTTCCACATTTCATTATTTATTTTGTTTATGTGAAAGAAAATTAAATCCCATAATCCCATTTATTCAAGGATCGTGTCAAAAATACCCATTTAAAAAAGTGCATAATCACCCAAATTTCAGTAGATTGAAAAAAAGAGGTCCTCATTTTGACATTCTTTTCCAATATTTAGTTTTAATGTTAACTTCGGAAGATAATGTTCATAGAAGTTTTATCCAATTCAAAGGACACTCGAGTTTGGAAAAATTATATGAATGTATACTCTAGGCAGCATAAAATGACTGTATTGTCATAAACTTTTCAAATGTTTTTCATATCCGATGAGAAGGTATTCAAACAAATTGTTTTCATGAAGTAATTAATAAATAAAAATTTGTATACCCTTTGGTGATCATACCTACATGAATAAATATGAAATGAATATATTTTTTGGATCGGAAGTAAGATTTCGTATGATCTTTCCGAATTCAGGGTTGTCAGCGTAAAATTGATATGATAGTAACTAGGGAGAGAATAAGTGCTTTCATGAAAATTGCCTATGGAATGGACCATTGCAAGTCGAAGCTGTGAAAGAAATTTCGAATCAAACCATATGAATATGGAAATACACAGGGGGTAATAGTCAAGTTATGATGATGTCTTTGTTCGACGATGGCGAAGTGGTTAACGTGCTCCTCTACGAAGTTAGAGATCACGAAATCAGTGTCTATCGGTTTGCATGTTCAGTGATGTGAGTGAACAGCCACTCGGATTAATTTCGGCCAATCTAAGAGGTGGTAGAAAGTGAGTTTCTTGCAGGAACGGTTTTAGGATGTCTTCCCCTCTACCAATGGAGTGATGGAGTGATGCTAATATCTCGGCCCAGTGTTCTTGCATATGGAAACGATGTACTCATCTGTCAGTAGTATGCTTGATATGATATATCAGTAAATGAATTCGCTAGTGATTATCATATTTGTTTATTTCACATTTCAAGGACTGACTTATAGGGTGTATCTATGCATCTCTTGAATTAAGTCCAACAACAGTATCGCCTATCATTCTTTTTTCTCTCTGATAGACACAATTAATTTTAAGGGTAATATGCTTGAGATTTTCGATACTGGCCACAGGCTCATAAATGGAAGAATCATCTTCATATCTTTCGCAGAAGTAATATTTGATTAATATGTAAAGTTGTGACTAAATGGTGATGTTTACATCAACCAGAATCAAATTGAAGACGCCATCAAAATCAAATGCACATAAATAAAACGTACTTTTAGCGCCTCAATATTGGATTTACTGACGGCGACTTCTTGTCTGTATACGGCCAACTGTTCTTGCTGTTCAGCGATTATCATTTGTGCTTCCTCTAAGACGTTTTGAACCTCATCATAGGATTCTTGTAGTTCCTTAAATTCACGTTTGAGTTGTTTGGCTTCGGCGTCTTTTTCATCCATCAGTTCGTAGAGTAATTCCACATCCTTTTAAATAAAAGAACCCATTTAAAAAATCGGGGTCATTGTTTTCTCAATGAATTGAAATGGTAAGTGACCGACCGTCATAATTGAACAACCTGTCAACAAGTATTGAATATCTTGCACAAAAATAATGAAATTTGAATTTCGAATAATAAGCTAATACCATATAACCAGAATTTAAAATTACGTGACATAAAACTTTCTAACACTTTGGCTTTGTTCTTATAGTTTTTTGACTTCTTCCCACTTTATCTTTAATTGGACTTGCGGTTAACCGATTTCAAATGCTCACCTGCAGCAAAAATTCATGAAATTTTTCTGCCTTGATATGGGTAATATAGTATTATAATAACAACCATTCGCTATGTTTAGATGAATTCTTGCCGATAATGCATTCTAACATTCGAACTTGGCGAAAAGCTGCATCTTTAAAGCCCGATAATAAAGCGTTTATTTTTATGTTGAATGCATACATAAACAAGTGAAATATCTAAGCCACTCTTAAACGTAGCAATTATGATACTTTTAGGAGATTTGAATATCATGTCGCTCATATTTATACCATTATCTTACTTCTTAAAAGAAACAAAGAGTAAAACAAAGTTCACTTTAATATTGCATAATTCGCCTCTGAGAGTATTTTACTTATCAGATAGTTTTCGTAGTTCGTAGAGTATTGCGCAGCTGGACTATTACATGATAAAAGTAATGTTTGCGTAAAATGTTTACATCCACTTTTTCGCATTGTGTTTGTTTATCATAACGCTGTCTAAAACAGAAGTATCATTAAAGGGTTATTTACATTCCATTCTGTTCTTTCTGAATGATGAAGATTAAGTAAAGATAATGTGGAGAAAACAAAGATCTAACAAACCCTCAAAATCTGATATCGTGTTGATATCATAGTAAATTATTTAGAGAGATGATTGAATTAATAGAAATATAATTAATTGACAATAATTAAATACTTCCGCACACCAGAAATTTGACTCAATTGAATTCATGAATCTCAGTAGAATTACGAAATAAATGGAAGAAACCACTTTATTTAAAAGATAGGAGCCTAACGAGCAGGAGAAATTTCTGCGATGAATCGTCCAATAGGAATCCAAAATGTATTGAGTTTCGTATATTTTTCCCTGCTGCGTTTTTCGCCTTTCTTCTATCGCCTATTTTAAGCGTTGGATTTACAATTTTTATTACACTTTTATGGGTAGATCACGAGCTTTTATTTCAAATTAAATGTCTTGAAGGGGACCTACTCAATGGGAGAGTAAATATGTGAAAGAAAAGCCAGCAAATACTTAATTCAATATTTCCGAACATGTGTTCCATTTGTTGCTAATTTATCATTCTGAAGCTAATTATTGGTCTACCATAACATAATTTCAAATATCTAAAGAGAAGATTCTATTGGACCCTTCGGATATTAATAATATCATAAAAGTGCTCAAATTAAGTATAAATCTTCAAAAGTTAAAGGTTAAGATTACTTTCAAATACTAACTATTGAAATACGAGCGTAAATTGTACGATGCACATGAGTAACCCGTAGGAGCCCGAAACTTAAATAAATTTACAAGGGTCGAAATAAGTCTATATAAAGGGTTAAAATATATTCCACTTACATTACCAAACAAAAACAAATTGCTAAAAATTTGCCTATATTTATTATATTTACTCCAAACATTCCATATTCATTTACCTCTATTTATGCTACTTTTGGGAAGGCACTGAATATGTAATGATTATATGCTTTTTAGAAAGTTCTGAAGCAAGAAAATTCTGTTTAGCCTTCTATTTTGACGACAAATGTTCCTACGATCTCCAGCCATATCACTTAGCTTCTCTTTGACTATTTGAGAGACGCCCGAAAAGTAATATGATATTGCGTAACTTCTGACAATTTCCATATTTGGATGTGTAAACTTCTGAAAATCATATTACGTGACAAGGAACACAATTTGAATGCCTAAACAGCCAGAAGAAACTTTAGATCATATTAAACAAGACTCTTTTGATGCCGAAATTCTGTTTCTATTCCCTCTTCATTCCGTATCTGAACTCTCCTTCTTTCCATGTATGGATGCTTCGCTATGATAAAAATTTGTTTTTGCGAGCATGGGCAGTAATATTGGCATTCATAACTTAGGATTCCATAATTTTTTGCTTTTTCGTGGCTGACATAAACGTATTATCTCAAAACGCCCACAGTTTGGTGTATCTTTAAAATAAAAGATGATAAGTAAAATATTAACCATATAATTGTTACCGAATTTAACTAACAGTTCAAACTTTGATTTAAAGTGCTCTCCGTTCTAAACATGTATATTTCGACCGCATTTTACCGTATCTGTGACTTTTTAACAAATACTATTAATAATATGCAAAGTTTATATATGATCAGTAGGGCGAAATACCGTGAGATATACAGAGTGCAAGACTTATATTTTTGTTATTTAAAATAATCTGATAATAATTCCTGTATTTTTATATCAGAACACCTCATGCCAGACACTACTTTACCAATGAAATGGAAAGACACGCTGTAATAGTGCTCATAAAAGCGAAACAGAGCAGGATTTCTTAAAGTCGCTGCACCTTTCCTTTGCAAAGTTAGAAAGGAGCTGAATGAAAACAATGGAGGTGAATTGGCCACCACAAGGAAAGGAAATCAGCATTGTCAACGCTCTGCTGACTCACTCAGAACGCCTTAGTGTGTCGGAGATGTGCATGGCACAATGAACAAAAAAATACTGGAAGTCAATGCTTGACATCTTGCCAAAGATCTTCAGATGTCTGAAGGAACAACAAAATCTAAGGAATATTCTTCATCGAGACCTCGGATACAGATCTCACACATTCTTAGGCGAGGTCAGGTTATGTGGACTAAAGCAACTCTAGAGAATCGTTTAATGCTTGCAAAACTGCTCTTAAATAAGTTGAGGCATTCAGAAGAACAGGGAAATTTTTTCTCTGACGAAAGAAACTTCCACTAGGATGAAAGAGTCAATCGAAGGAATGATAGGTGGGTGACTATGTTTCTAAAAATTGTAAGTTTCAACCATTAACAAAATCATCATCAGTTTTTTCTAAAAGTGCGTAAGGTGTCCTCAGATGCCTTACGCACCATATATTCCATAAACATCGACATCCCATTGAGTTTTTCACGAAATAGTTATATCGAGATCGAGTGTTATCACATGTTTTGTGCTATGACGCAGATAGATGGCGACCCCACCCACGTTTTTAAGGAATGCAAGGTTGATAGATAGGGGTCCATGCGGAGAAGCAGATTTGTGTAAAAGTGGTGTAGCAGAGCATTTTCTTTCTCGCAACAATCATTACTTAAGGGCAAATTATCAGTGGGCTGGTTTCTCAGCTTAAAAAGATAAACTACGGCGGCTTTCTGGAACAAAGCTTGTCTCCATTATTTATGCAATGATTGAAAAGTAACTCCGATTAACAATCGGTTTAGATGCCCAGAATACATGCCAAGTTTTAAGAGTATCGTAAAGTTTCCAAATCAAGCGTTCTAGCGAATGTCTGATGATGAAGTATCGCAAACAACATGTAAAGTTCGTCTGAAAGACTGGCAAGAACATGAGGTTCCAAAATGGAGTCTTGACCCTATCTAGAAATTTTAGGAAAGCACACTTTAAAATTTCTCTGGGTAGAACGGGTACATTTTGAAGATTTATTATTTAAAAGCCATCACAAAGTCATCCAAAGACCAACGAGAGTTTATATTTCATTTTAACAAGATATGTAAAAAATGAAATGAGAAGACGGTAATTAAACCAGAACAAGTTAAAGAGTAAAATTTGTTCTCGTGTCATTATGAGACTATTACATGAGAACACGGTACGCACATGAGAATATCAGTCTGAATTAATCTTAAATAAATTGTAATGTTCTGAGTTCATCTATCATAATTGTCACTCTTGCTAGCCTTTTACGAACTGACAGCTTTTTAACTCCATAAATGGGATCTGTTGTGCCAACTATTCTATTAAACTCTTTTAATTCCAGCTGCAAGCTTTCTTCAACCGTCTAGTTTACAAAATACGAGACGAAAAAGAACAATGGAATGCCACGCTTGCATCTAAAAATCGATGTTCCTTGCAGTTGTCATTGTCATTAAAGCCAAGCTCTAAAGGACGGGATGAGGAGGTCTTAATAGAGAAATAAACTAATTATTTAACGATCTCTAAGCAAATGCATAGTTCCGGAACTGAAATCCTCGCCTCAGGGTATGTTTCGTAGAAATCTGTACTTTCCCTGTTCTAACCGACTAATCGAATAAAACTCGAAGACTCAAGTACTCGTATTTCATTTTCCCATATATTCATTTAAGTGCTTTAGAAAATTTTGATAAATTGAATGCATTGTCATAGGAGAGAAATTAGATACGATAATTTGTATTAGGTTTGAAAATTTATGGGAAAAATCATGGTTTTAGGAACATTTATGACGGCAATAATCTTTTTAAAATCGTAATATACTCACAACACGAAACTTAATGAATGTGTTTTCTATATCAGTGTAAGAAATTTTCCGCCACATGTAAATTTCCACATGGCCGTAGTACGTAGTCATGGCACCCTAATTTGGCCAATTTCTTATGCAAATCATTCTATATGGAATCAAAAGGCGTTATAAAATTAAAGTTTATCCACATTTGTCTGAAAAAATCCGTATCAGTTGGTTGCGTCCGTATCTATGACTATTAGATAACTGGATTAATATTTACATTTCTAATGTCCTTTATAAACTTATAGTCCAGTGTTTGAATCGATTACCTACACTTGTTATTTACGATAAAGGAAGTAGGTTGGGGGTATCAAAAAAACTAAATAATGAGCCTTATTTCTGAATGTTCCAGGTCTCATAAAAGACAGGGGTAGTTAAAGCACTACATAACAGAGCGTCCTTTGAAATGTCAAAATCAGATTCAATAAAGTTCCCCTAAAGGATCTTTTGAAAAGCAACGCCATATATTATCTGAGATCTGTAATGCAGAGAAACTACTCCACCCAATGGATAAAAAAACTTTATATTCGCTTATTCGAATTAAAGGATGTATCTTAGGTTTAAAAATAAATGGATGCACTATTATCCAAGATATAAATGCATGAAATTGATTCTTGCAAGTTTGAAATCTTGGTTTGTGTCGACATTGAAGACCAGATACCTCTGATTACTCCATAAATTCCAGGTGCAATAGATTATCTGAAATTTAGAACTGGTTTGATTTCGATATATATAGTGTGCATAAGATATCTGAGGACACTTATATTTTTATAATTTAATCTAACCCGCAAATAACTAATGTAATTTTGTTTCAGATGAGCAACGGAGGACACTAATAAAGATCACTTAATCGAAGACTGCGGTCGCCTTCCTACTCGAATTGAGTCAGTAATAGAGGCCGAAGGAGGATATATAGAATAAAATCTAGCTTGTATATATGTATAGATACCTTCGCCGAAAAATGTTTATCGAGTATCTCAAGCCATGAAAGTTTTAAAGAAAATGGGACATCAGTTCAAGCAGTGTAAACGAAAATTTTAAAGTCTTTTTCTACGCTTTCTCTCAGTGTGCATTATATTATATGGTGTATATTTCATATTGTATCACCAATGCTATCCCTTTCATGAAGTGGGCGAAATTGGCATGCAACTGCAATTCAGTTATCAGACAACAATTATTATCCACAGTAGTAAGAAAAAAATGTACAATTTTTAATTTTGGAAAACATATGGCATCGAACAGCGAGCCTGACAAATGATAAAGGAGAGGGGATTAAAAAGATACTGAGAGTAACGTCAAAGTATCAAAGAGTCTTAATTCATTTGATTTTGAACTCGAGTTGCACAATATTTACTAACCGGGCAGTTCACGTTTCAAAATTCAGGTCTTACGATTCGTCCCCTGGATTACAGCAAATGCTTCTCTGCAATGTTAAGTGCTTATTTACCGGTATTATTTAATCAAGAACCGCTTCGTTTTGTTTTTTTCTTGTTTTAGTTGAGAAGACAAAATTATTCTTACCAGAAATTCATCGGCTTACAGTTACCATGATATCGAAACTAATTTTCATAATTACTCATTTAAATCACTTTCGTGAGAAGAATACGATTTATGTGGAAACATATTTTCAATACCCACCCGAAACTATATGGGATAATCTATCAAATGTACCTAACTTAATAATACCTTGTGGGTAAACCATGGAGTAATTTTTAGCGTAATCATGATGTATGCTTATATCTAAGCGAGAGAAAGTGTCTCATTGATAAAAATTCCAAACTTCGACATTGTTTTTCACACTATCTTGACGCTAAAAATATGAACTTACTCAGGTTGATAACAAACTATTTAAACCAATATTATCACTTAGCAGTGGTATCTAAGCTCAAATCAAAGATGGTTTGTAATAATAGATAGGTAATAAAAAGCTTTTAAATGATCATTAAACTGCGAAATACTTTTAACGTTGTCCTTTCAGTCATCTAATTCAAATCGGAACCTCTGTGCCGGAAGGCAGGTCGTTAATAGAATGGAGATGTCTGCGTCTGTATAACAGACATAGACAGACACAGCCTCAAATATAATGAGCGGCACTTTAAACATATCAGTACCTTTTCTATTAGGTTATTTTAATTTGAAATACTGGTACAAACATGATAAGTCCTTGATTTATTCTGTTTACTATCTTAAACATTTCAGTAGTTTAAACATGGTCTAAACGCCCTTAAAAATATATATAAAGCTAAAATCATGGATTTAAAGTTCCATGATAGCCACTGATTTCCATTTGAATAATAAGGAAATCTAGATTGAATGCAGAAAGCCAGATATTTTCATCTAAAACATCTCTTCATCAGTTGTTATATAATTTGATGAATCAAATTTACTAGTAGCCATACAGCGCCATACGTCGTTTAGAGGTAATTTAAATCGTCTTCTTAAATTACGCTGATCTAGGTCAAGAAACGATGAGTCACCATAGTCTACCCGGTGTGAATTGAGGTCACAGAAAAATACGTGTGCCAGCATGCTATAATCTAATTGGATGTTTATCATAGAGGTAAGTATTTGAAAGTTTTACATCAGCTTTTATATACAGAGGTATCTGCGTGAAACGCCAAAATGCGGCGACATCAATCAATATTAATACACTCCCACAAATATATTTTCTGATGAGCTTGGAAAATACGCCTGAAAGTATATTCTTTTATTTTAATCACTGACAAATTCAAAATTAAAACAATCATTATCTTAACTTATATCCACACTCATTTACAGCAAAAATCACCCTATTTCACTTTTGCAGATCCCGATATGAATTTGATCTCGTTTGCGAAATATATGGATAGGAAAATAAGAAATTTGAACAAGTGGATAAGAAATTGAAAATGGATGTAAACCATCCTATTTAAAACTCAGAATTTCAAGGCTGAACTCCCCAATTTGCCATTTCCTTCCATCATAAAATACCGAATTGAAAGCTTTGTACTCCACGTATAAATTATACCTTATTCAAATATGGTTATAATGAAACACCAACAATGATCAGAATATGCGTCGTAGCCCAAATTATTTCAAATCATTGAGATCCAATGGAAACTAAATCACTTTCCTGATAGTTCTTTGCTCTTTTTTAATATCGCAGTCTCATCTTACTATCCTCCTTTCTCTCTTCTGGGCCCATTTCATATCGAGAAACAAAATTTTTCTACTGTACTTGACAACAATGAAATAATAGGCAAAGTGATTTCAATAAAACATCTTAAAATGAAGGAACAAACCTGGGCCAGTTCACTTGTATTTGCCTCATCGGATTCTTCTTTTGATTCTTCTACACTAACTGATATTCGACTGTTACTTTCATCCAATTCCGTGGTATGTAAATTCATCAATTCCTCAGTTCGATGAATGGAAGGATTGGGAATTTGTGCCGCCTTCATTTCTCTCAAGTCTACCGGAACCGAGAGTACATGATCCAGTTTCAATTGATAACGGTCTGAAACTTCTTGCATCGCCATTGTTAAAATTATGTGGATTCTATGAAGTAAGACTCGCAGTAAAATTGCTTGCGATATGATTGGTCATGGTGCCTAACCAATAAGGAGGAAGTTGCGAAAGGTAGCTTTCGATTGGTCAGAGTGTTGAACCACACGGTGCAACGGTAAATCATAGGGTGTGAATATTATCTAAAACATATGAAAGATGTCCTAGTACACCCGACAAGTGAGATTTCAATTTTAAACCAAGTTTTCAGTTACATAGCCGATTCAGATGTATAACCGATTCAGAAAATTTGTATTAAAAATTTACTTAGCGATTTCAGATATGAATATTTTACGATTTCAAAACAATAATGGCTTTATTGGCAGCGAAACTATGTTTTTAAGAATTTTTATAAAAAATAATAATATTTGAGCCTAGCAATTTTTAGAGCAAATTTGGAATAAAAACAGTTAAAAAAATCTCCAAGCTCAATTATGTATGTCTTTCGTAAAATTAATCTTGGGTGGATGGATGGCATCATGGAATCTTCCAGGTAAAAAAATAGAATTTTACTTCTACTTTATTAGCCAGATCTAACCAGTGAGGTTGGCTAATCGGTGCACTAGAGGTGAATTGATGGGAATTGGACCAGTGACCTCTGACCTTGTAGACGGGCACCCGACGCCAACATTTTAAAATTAGCTTTCGATTTTCCCAATAATGCTAGCTTTTTTTAAAAAGGCCACTTCGTAAGAGCAACGATAAATTGGAGAAACTTCAAAATAAGCAATGTTAAATTTAATTATTTTGCTGATTTGTTAAGGAAACGTAATAATGGACGAATAAAAAATGGTATTTATAATTTAATACTGAAATGAGGTTTGAATTCTTAGATTAAACGAGATATTTTCAACTTCTAAATAATTGATCTCTTTCTTCCATTATTTACTCTATTCTTATAATTAAATGAACTCTCTATGTGATAATGAATTTAATTAAGGTACGAGTGAGTACATGTAATGAGCTGTAATAGTGCTTATAAAATCCATTAATTATTAATAATACCTTCTAATCTTTGAGAGAACTGGGAAGTGCAATTTCGTTCGGCGCACATTTTATTTGGGAGTTTCTTAAGTGGAGGCTCAAAAAAGATTAAACGCTATTGAGGCGGTGAAATCATGAATAAGTTATCAGAGCCTTTCAAGTTCCATTTAACAGGATTTTCTTAAATGCTTTTGATAAATATTTTTCGTAAGGGAAATTATTTGTAAAATTGAAATCAAAATTTCATAAGCACTCTAAAGCTTCAGGAATTCACAAATAGTTCTATTGGAGCCATATAACAGTATCAAATCAGTAATATAATTTAAAACATCTCTTTAATGTGTTCGGTTGCAATTGAATTTACTTAGGGACTGCAGCCGCGCAGACCCAAGTAACACAAAGGAAGAAAACTGTGAGTGGCACGAATATTCCTTTATCAGGCAAACAAATTTGATTGAATAGTTTATATCAGTAAAAAGTGATTATCTATCTGGTTAATCAATACTTGCATCGGTAGTTTGATCGAATATTTAAGCACGATTATAGAAACTCAGTAATCAACAATCCAAAACACCAGAGATGAAGCATTTGAACTCTGCTTAAGTGAATCGAAAGAAATCAAATTGGTCTCCTAACTTATCCTCACGACGAAATTGCAATAAGGTATTCAAATCTAGTTCAACGGTAGGTCTCTAAAAGGTATTATTATCATCTTGGCCTTATTCTAACTCAAAACTTTCAGAACATCTACATTTCAAAGTTCCCATTTTTCACAGTAACCCCTATGTCAACTATATCATTTCGGAAAATTTGAACGAAGTTATTTTAGTTATTGTCACTAAAAATATTAGGATTCACCTTGTGTGGACTTTAGTAAGTTCTGTTAAGTTAAAATTCTGAAAATTATTTTTATTGAGCTGGCTTATTGAATGAGTTGATCAATCATCCACATTGATAACACAAAATTTCAATTCACAGATTTGAACATTGGAACATCAATGGACTGCGTTCGAGAAGTAGAAAGCGTACAATCTGAATCGAAACATCAGATTTTGTAATTTTCTTTTGATGCACTCACTATAATTTATATATCCACTTCATCCCATTCCTTTAGCCCAAAATTGAACTGTCTTATTGTCCCTCATGTTCAGATCCTCTCGCACTTTTGCGAGTTACCAATTTCTGTTTCGAAGTAGATAATAGTATGTATCGGTGAAATAAATCGGTATCCATTTGATTAAAATAAAGAAATACTTTTCAGCACGATTATTTACTTATAATTAGACGTATTTTGGTAGTCAACTTTTAATTTCTTAAACATTCCTTGTATGATATGAAAAGTTAATCCATTAAAAGGCCTCCCGCTTAGTATTTACTTTAAAGATTTTACTAAAATTGTCCGTACTAGCAATATTAAAACAATTTACCTCACTTTTCTATTTACTTCAAATTAACTTGTTTTTCCTCAGGAAAAACCAACAGGATTTCAATTCAGTAACCTTGATTTGTCACTAATTAATTCAATTTATCATTTTGTCTTATTTAAACTTTTACCTCATAAATTTGTAACCTCACTAACAAAATAGGTTTTGCTTAAATTATAACTTCAAAAAGGAAATATAAAATTTTCTCTGATTCATTCGTGAAAATATAATAAATTTTACAATTTTAATTATGAGGAAAATTCTCAGGTCAAGAGATAATATGATAGAGCAAACGAATCATTATAGGATGCTAGGAGTTATTTAAAGAAAATTACGTTCGCCCGAACTCTGCGCCCGGGTTATCCGCTATTTTACATTAACCTTTTCGTATTTAACTATATCTGATTTTTTTGCTTTTGGATAAAGTTGAATGATCTTACATATATCTTACGGCAGCTCTCCTTAAAGTGCTCTATTAGCCGGTAGATCAACTGTAAATATGAGAGAATCCATCCGCCGGTGATGTATCTTCCTCTTACCTACAAAGACTTGATAAGGTAGAAAATTTCCACGAATTGAGATTGATGATCAAGAATGGGAGAAAATGTAAATTCTCTATCTCGGGTGGATTATAATTATAATGATCTCTATTTAATAATTTATCTTATTAAAAAAATAATAGGCAAACATCTAGTAAATCGGATTTGGTTAAGTGGTTTAGCTCGAATCAAATAATTCTTAATATGGAATTATCTGTTTTACAAAAACAGTTCCCTATTAAGTTGATGCTATCTTTGCAGCACCTAAAGATAGTAAAAAACAATAAAAGAAATAAATAAAGGTGCTGACGTTTACATACTTTGTTACTATACCCGTTGGTAAATGTTTAGTATAAAAATAATATTCTATTATATGTCGCTCCATGGCAATGGAAAGCTTCAGCAGATCCCGCAATTAACAAGTGCATATGTAATAAACGGAGACACAACTGTTTTTAGCTGTGTGCACTTCTTCAATGCAGAACGAAAGTAGGCCCTTCTATATAATTTAGGCAAACATTGCCGGCTATCGATAAAAATTTGATATTTACATCCGTTGTTAATCAAAAATACCAAACCAATCGATTGAGAAAGCAATAATAATTAATGTATGTGCACGTAATGAAGAAGGTAAGTGCCCCCAAGAATGACAGCCTAAAAATAATACGTCAATCACTTGATTATCTATCCTCAATCTGTTACAATTATTTCACGATTAAGCCTATACTCTCAAGTATCCTAGTTGAGAATCTCCCATCGAGTGAAAAAATATCCAAAAGGCGTTGAAATATAGACAGATAGATTAATAAAATCTTTTTTAATTTCGATTACCCTTGCCCTCATAGCTGATACAGTATCATTACTTTTGGTGTAGCATCTGGTCATACGAAATAGCAAAATAGAGACGAAACGGAAAAAGGTTGAACAAGAGAACATGGTACAGTCAGTGTATTAATAATCCTACCGTTTTAATTCTAGAGTCCTTCAGTTGTAAATATGACACCCAAATCAATTTGCAATGTCCAAATATTTCAAAGCCCTATTCTTCTTATTTGATCCCTGGATTCTAGATCGATCAATTTTTATGATATGAAAGTTATTGACTATCTAACTTAATTGTTTGTTCTGGCAATTCAATGCAATGCTTTTTTTCTCTTACGGTCATTATAAAAAAACCAAATATATCAATGGCATTTTAACAGTAACTGACATCTCTATATTTTACTTATAACAGAAGAGTAGTTAATCAGTCACTTGAGATTATATCCATAATCTTTGACAAATATCCCAAGGTAAAACTTAACAAAATCAATTGTTATTTACAATTCTTATAGATAGTACAACACTTCGTAAAAATTTTCAAAATATGTTTGATTAAAGTAAGAAAAATCTTAAAAATTTGTTCGTGCTTAGATTAATTCAGTCTTATTTACTGGCTACAGGCCGACATCCCAGCCAAGAAGAAGGCAACATTGTTCTCGTTGTTATGGCGAAAATTTATTACAATTCAATTCCAACTATCTACATTATGTCGTGGTCCATTTCAGTTCGTATAAACAAGTTAAGGAAAAGGGTCAAATTCAATAATTGTGGAAAGAAAACAAAATAAAGATTAAAATCGTCATGGGGAAATATTAATTAAATTTTTAAAATTATATTTTCACATGACAGTCCATATTTCAAATACAAAACAATCATTATAATATTTGCAATGATTTCATAATTAAGAAATCATCAAAATTTACTTGCTAGATAGATGGGAGTTAGGTAAAATATTTTCTAATATTAAATGAAATACTGAGAGAGAAGAAGATAATTTTCGTGAAAATTAGTAAATAATGAGAGATTTGGAGAGATGGCAAACGTCTAAAGTTTTCTTTGTAAATCGCCGAGAAAATTTGCTCTTATCAATCGAGTTATCTTACTTTTGATTAAAGCAGGTGATGTTGGCATTCATTGTTTTAAATACTGTGAAATGGATTCCACTTCTTCGTATTGCATACTTCGTATGTGAAGTAGTTAGCGAATATCTACACCAAAATTAATACAATGCGATTTCTCTTTGCAGAGTCTCATGAAGAAACCTGACTGACCCATGACTCGCCAATCTCTCAGGTCAAGTTTAGAAAACATCTTTCCATTTATAATTTAAACTAAAAATCGTAAGTAGACTGTTGACTACAGCTGCATGACCTTCAGCAATTTGATTTTGGAGAGAAGGGAAAATTTATCCCCTATGCGGTCACTGAAACTCGTAATCATAATTTTTGAATACAAGCAAGTAAAGTATACAGATCATTCCTTCGGTTTGTTGATCAATTTTAATTCAGTAAGTTCCATTTATCTGATGTCCTGTTGTTATACTAATTTCTGTCTATGTAATCAAAATAGACAGTCAGAGTCTATGTGCTCTGAGGTTTAATAAACACTAGTGTAAATTTCAATCTCAAAATTGCTGTATTTATCTTTCATTTAGGCTAGAGACTATCAAGTAATACAATATGTGTACTATTATAACTTTAAAGAGACCGTTAAATTGAGTAACAATATTCCAAACGGGGATTTTAGAATGAATTAAGTTTCTGATTACCGTAGGCAAGTGTGCTTTTAATTATCTGCCCAGTCATTACATATCTGTGCTTATTCATAATAAATGACAGTCATTTATTCTGTTTTAATCTATCTTATTCATTAGCTCTTTAGCAGTAAAAAATCAAAACTATATTCAAAAGAGAAAATAAAGTGACTAAAGTAACTGAGTTTTTCACATGATAGTCTAACCTCTCCCTCCAATCTATCGAAATGACTATGTCTATTCGCATCGCCATCTGGTTTCTTCGTTTATAATGTTCTCGTCCACTTATTTTACCATTGAAGGATTACCAATATTTCTTGCACACGTTTCAAGGCAGTTAATATTAATGTTGATTTCAACCTTCTGGAACTTTCAAATAATCAAAAAATATTGAACGCTATATTTTCAGGAGAAAAGCAATCCAAAATATCGCCACATAGAATATATCATAATTAGAATAAATAATTCTTATATCATTTTGGAGACTTTAAATAAAAAAGACCTTAAATGAACTAATGTGATCACAATTAAGCTTAAAAATATACCTCAACTGACACCATCAAGCGACTAAATTTCTTCAACTGATCTATATGCTCTGCGCAGTACGAGCATAAACTCCCTGATATCCAGTCCTGAATTTGAAATTGCCGGAAATTAACACGGAGAACTAAAAATAGGACGATCTGATGAACTCAGAATTCAACTGAAGTGAAACACTCGATTGTTATTCATTTTCTTCATTCCTCATCGCGTGATTTTGAATGTTTCTCTATAATTTTAAAGTCAATTTTTGCTATGTGGTAGGTAGTACTAATTCCAAAGATACCGAAATTTAACATTTTTATCTATCTCAGGTCTGCTATGTTAACATCATTTAAGCTAATTAGAATGATGTATTCTCAATTGTATTACTCAATCTTTGGAAGAAAAAATGATGTGAGGTGATAAGATTGACGCTTCTTTATAGAAAAAGGTCAATAATTAGTGGGAAAGAATAGTCTAGATGACGAATCATGAAATTTTAATTTTAGATCGCAAACTATTCATTAAGTAAATATTGCGCATTAAAAAAACTGAGGAACTATATGAAGTAAGAGTCCTAGATATGTCAGTTTTCTCTCAGCATCTATTGCACTTACTCTCTATATCATTTGCCGTTACTCGGCTTTAGCTGCTTTTCCATAGTGAAACTTTGGAAAATTCCTTTATTTGACACTGAGATCAGTGTAAAGCCAATTGCGGGGGCTATGTGCTAATCAGCCGGACAGTCTATCTGCCAGACCATTTTTCGGGAACATTTTCAATGTTTACTACTTATTTTTATGAACCCCATGGCAAAATGTATACGTAATGAATATGTTCTTTAATTTTCAGGTGCAAAGTAGTAAATTTTACCAAGTTATTTTAGACTAACTAATTCAGACACAGTCTTGCTCTTTCATATCCTTAATCCAGTTGATTTCTACGCGGGAATAAACATAATAAATACCCTTCTTTTAAAATTCCAAACATTTAATTAATGGTTGCAAGTAGGAACCCCCTATTATTATATAATAATTCATCTTAATAAATAAAAGGATTAATTGTAGACTTCAGAAATAATTTTTTAGCAAAATTAATGTGAATTATATGAATTTCTCTGAACATTCGAATGGGCAATAAATAAAAGATGTATTTGCGTGGGGTCACAACAGTGTTACTATGACGATTTTTGATAGCTCTTTATTTGCTCTAATACTATTTTCTCTGTCATTATTACCAATTTCAGCTCTGCGTTAAGCATTAATTGACTGCTTTACGAGGGAACAAAGAGTAAAAATTAAGTTCTAAATATACATCTACTAAAGACAATCTTCATGAAGAGCCATTTTAATATGGAAGAATATAATGATTAACGCATATGAGAAGGACGAATCAAGAAGTCCTAAGGAGTGACAGGAAACGACCATCTTGCCAGAAAGGCTGCTGACTTCTTACTCAGTATGGGATCGTGTGGCTGAGCATATCTGTAGTTCAAGCCCCTCATTTATCCACTCTGCGAGCTAATTAGCTGATAATTTTGTTTGCTAAGACTACTTTCAATTCCTCAGTAGTAACATACGCGGTGACCTACAATACCTTCTGTTTTCATTAACGTAGCTCAAAGGGTTCAATTTTTGTGTGTTATCAACATTTAAGTGGATTTTCATAAAAATGTGGTTACCACCACTTAGTATGTGTTTCCGTTAAGGCACCAGGATAAAGTAGAATGCTCCATTCATTATGCAATTAATGGATTTACATAGCGTAGTAGACAAGTAGTTGTAGAAAAAAAGGTAAGCTCATGTACGATTACCTTTTCAAGGACTTTGGGATATAAACTTCATAGACTGGTCTTAACTATTTATAGCCATCAGGTAATGAATTTAAAAGCTGTTAGCCCTTTGAGTTGGCAGTTTGACCGCCTATTTAACCCAACGTGACAATTAGAGTACCACGTTATAACAGAAGCTCTGTCCAATTTTTGACCTACGTATTTGGGCCCCGATTACTTCAATTTACCTTTTTAATGTTGTATGCTTATCTATGATAATTAATAAAATATTATTTCAGATTGTGTGATAGTGATCTTTATTAATAACTATTTCTGGCCCTAATGTACACTCCAAATAAAGAGCATATCAGACATATTTTACCGTCTGAATTTCATAAAGGAAATACGGCAAGCTCAGCAGCAAAAAAACACTCAAAGACATTTATGGAAATGATGTAGTGAATGAAAAAACCTGCAAAAGGCGATTTTCACTTTCACATTTCAAAACGGACGACTTCAGCCTGAAGGACGAGAGACGAACCGAGTGCAGGATGCTCAAAATAACTAAATTGTGAGCAATTGCAAGTTGCTATTGATGAAAATCCAACCTGCACTATTAGAGAACAGAGCTTAACCTTTAACGTAAGCCATGTGACAATATATAGGGAAATTACTTAGGGATTTGGCGGAGTCTCTAAGGCTGGGAAATGCCCCCCCTCCCCCAACACGAATTTTCAGAAATCAACAGGCGACAACCTGTGACCTGTTGTGTTTCACAGAGTTCTCGTGAACTTCAGGCACCTTTTTAAGACCGAATCATAACTGACAGGATTCTTTACGACAATATTAAGCACAAAAGACAGTGGCTCAAAGCCAATTCCACAACCGAAATATTCCGAGACTGCACCCGGGCAAAATTCTCTTGTGTTTAAGGTGGGATTTGAAGGGAATTGTTTATTATGAACTAACGGGTGACAATCAAACAATAATATCCGAAGTTAATTATCAGTAGCTAACTCGTTTAAAAGCAGTTAATGGAAGGCAGGAAAAACGGCCTTCTTTGATAAATAGAAAAGGAGTGATTCTGCACCATGACAATGCCAGGTCCCACACTTCATGAGTAACCAAAAATCTCCTTGAATAATTTGGCTGGAAAGTCATGCGCCACCCACCATATTCTCCCGATCTTGCAACAATCCATTTTCATCTTTTCAGGAGCTTGCAGAATTATTGAATGAGACAGAGGCTTACTTCTAGAGAAGGTGTCGAAATGAAGCTAGTTTCTTTTTTGAGTCCAAACTAGAATAATTCTATAAAGAAGGAATGAGAAAGCTTATGGCAAGATGGAAGATGCAATTAATAAAAGTGATGACTATGTTGAATACTAAAAAATGTACTTTTGACAAAATTTTCACTTTAATTCGAAGTAAAAAGTGGACAGAACTTCTGTTGCAACCTGACGGATTTGTTCTCTCCAAGTATGGAATAGTAAAGTTTAAAAATTAAACATGCGCATTCCCCAATTGCACTGAGTCGCATTAAAGTGAAAATATTATAAGGTAAACAATCACAGTCAGTAGTCAGTTCGGAGGTCTATTTTCGGTGAAAATAATTTATGTTTACCCTTAGGTATTGCGAGAATGTGCATTTACTGACGACAAATGTAATATTTGACGCTCAGTAAAACACGAAATTTTATGGTTTTTAAAGATGCGCTCATTTAAGAAACAATCGAAATGGAAACTCTACTAAATAACTTCTAAAACTAATTGCATTTAATCTTCTTTCCAGACGGGTTGTTTTAGCATTTATAAAGAGCACAAGTAACTATCTATATCATTAACTTTAAAATTTACTAGTTGCAGTCGAAAGTAAAATGAACGCTTCTGTTACAGAGAACAGGCGAGGTTAAGGATAGTAGTTTCCAAATATACGATGTGGATTTGTGTACGTTGGTTTATAATAGACATTCAGACATAATGACTCTCGGTTTGTATGCGTCTATTGAAAAGCGAGATAGTTTCCAATCTGGAACCAGGAGAATTGATTCTATCTAAGCTATCGCCTTTTAACCTATTGTGATCTTTAATGCATAAACAAGATAGTAAAGACAGTGGGAAAATGTTTCATTGAAAAGAACTAGAAACCACGTGATGAAATGGAGGATAGGCAGCTCAGGTACATAGGGTCACTGAAAGAAAAGGCGGTAATTATTAACCTCTGGAAAGAAACTAAGTCATAAAGTTTATTTACAAGGTCGGTTAATATTCAACTATGCATATGAGTGATTATAGGCTTATCGTTATCTCAAATCATCTTGGGTCGCTCTGAGAGATCATACTAAACGCTGAAAACTCAAATGATTCAAAATTCCTCAGTGAATCCTTCATCTAACATTACGTCGCAATATATCTGAAGATATACTTATAAAGAATCGCCCAAAATAAGGGAGAAAAATTAGCGCTAAATAAAATTTGTCTTAATGTATATAATTATTGTTTTATTTTGGGTTAATAACATGTTGTTAAATAGTTGCTTTTCATTAAATATAAAAGAAAAAGTATTAACAATCATTTAGTTATAAATAAAATTTATTCAATAAATAAATTCCATTCCATACACGAAATTAAATATGGAGATTTACAAGGCATCGTTACATTTAAATTATATTAGCTAAAAAAGAGCATTTTTCACTTATGTTTCATAAATTCCGGAGTCATATTTCTGTAAATGAGAGAATTTCTTTTTATCTCAAAATGTATTCTATTTTTTCATTTCAGTTTAATATTAATTAATTTGAGGTTTATCTCCATTCTGAGGATTTTTAGAGTGTGAAGGTTGTCTGGAAGGAACCTTTTCGCTCTAGAACATTCTATAAAGTGCGGCCGTGCTACCGATCGCGTGTCGAGCAAGCGCGGACGTGTATGCAGGAGTCTCCTAGTAAATCAGAGACCAATATTCTTGCAGATTTGCTTACTTTTACTAAAAATTACTCAGTAACTCTCTCCACAGGATACCTCCTGAGTTCTTACTACTCTCGGCATACCCTAGCTAATTTTGGGAGCACCTAATATTAGAGGACTTGTGCTTGTCGGACTTCTAAGAGGATTACTAAGATTTAGTCAAGCGCAAATTTATTTAGCATCCACCACAGATAAACGGAAACATAAACTTTGCCCTTATATGTACGGTTGACTATTATTTATTTATTTTCAGTCTTTTATATTATTGAGTTTCACTCTCTTCTTCCCTCGACAAATCGCTTAGCTTTTAAGATGTTTATAAATTCTGCTGCCCATTTATCTATTTGTAGGTCCCTACAACTTAATCACTTTTCAGCTTTCTAATAATAAGACTTAAAACTGATTTTTGATCTCTACTACTGTACTTCTTCATAACTTACGAAGTTTGTAAAGCTTGGAAGGGCAAATGTTGGATGAGTTCTATTTTAAGTTCAAGTTTACATATCTTCATGAACAATGTGCTTCTGCACATTTAAATCTGCGTCCTGGAGTCAAAGCATTTAACACGTTAATTCAGACTCTAAATCGGTACGAACTTGAAATCGCATACCCCTTTATAGTGACTTATACATAAACGGGGAATAGGCGTATGTCACTGGTAAACTGACGTAAGTGAATGAGGAGTTGATACTGACATTAAATAAGTTCTCTAAACACAGCCTTAGAATCGCGTATTTATTATAGTTGACGACAAATAAGTATTTGGTTCAATTGATTCTTTTCAGGTAGTAAAACAAGTTCCTTATTATCAAAAATGATTTTGTTAATTAAGAAGGTGTTGACCGTTAGTTGAATGCACTAATTATGAAATTGCGCGGAATTCTTCTAAATTGTTGCCTCTGAGAGTACTTTTATAAGCCTTAATTACCAAAAGAGCGCGGTTTCGAAGTAAAAAGTAGGACCTAAAAATCTCACCATGGCCACTTTTATAGGATCCCCAGGATGAATGAACTCTAATGAACTCTTTAAAGTAAACAACTTAACCGATGTCAAATAACCATCTTTGTCCTTTAGAAGAGATCAAAACATCGGATAACATGACCGACTTAACCATTTAATCTAATGTTCAAGACGTCTGAGCATTGTGGATACGAGCTCAATCAGTAATGTGATGTTCCAAATTTGGAAAATTAAAATATAACACTGAAATACGTTTACAAAGTAATAGGTGGACAACCGGATAAACTGAGAATTTAAATAAGTTCATATTTGAATTATTTCCCATTTCTACTCTATTTCCCCTTATTGGGCTGCTTTACTGGTACCTGTTGTTAGATATTTCCTCAGGATTACAAATTTTAAAGTCTAAGCTTCGAAATAAGTAATTATAATAACCACACTTTGAAAGTCCAGCCGAAAAATTAATCACTGAAATTTCACCCAAATCGTACAATCGTGAATTTTCAGTTTAAAAAGCTTACTTTTTTAAAATAGCTCAAATATATATATATATATTATTTTGTTTGATAACGCGAATTCACAGTGTATTTTCATTGTTCTAAGATGGACAATAAATAGCTTCATAGATTGCTTCGGTCTTGACAGTTACGCTTGAATAAACAAAATTGGCATAGATTGGATAGTGGTTTTATCTTAAACAGTTAATTCAAGTACGTTACCACTGACACACCGAGGCAGCAGATTCCGCAGGTTAATGGGGAAGCACCAATCAGGGTACATGCCAATATAGGGATACAGAGGATAAATGAAAACCTAGAATCAAAGATATACCTAACCACAATTCCATGCTGCATTGAAACGGAAGTAGCAATTTTTATATGGTGGTCGCTCCCTCGCACCTTTTCGACCTGTTATTTATGTCCACATTTTGCTCTTTGATTCTATCTTGCCTTTTCGATTAGGTGTTCAATAATAAATTCTATAATCTAAAACTACTGCCTCTCTGCCATCCACCAACTTGGGTTGACTATATTTGTATCAATTGTAACCGTAGCACTTAAAAATAATATAAACATGGCCTCATAAAAATCAAAGTAAAACTAAGTAAATAATGATGAAATTTTATGAATTTTTAATAAATAATATGTATAATAATGAGTTAATGTCCGATTGACCAGCACCACCTTAGGTTTCACACAATTAATCAGCATTTTCATGAATCCATTCAGAGATTCCTCGAGTACAAGTGTAGACACCGTAGTGTTCGCCACAACCGCGGACAGAACCGAAGCTTGTGATGCCGTAGATGTACCATCTACTATCCTCTGGGTTCTGACAGAAAAGACCACCACCGCTGTCACCTCGGCAAGTATCCTAGAAAGAAAAAAGCAAGAATTGGTGTTTATGTAAACGAAAGTCTAGTGTTTAATAATGGGTTGGAATTTCAACCATTCAGATTTTGCACTTATGACATGGTGATCTTCGCATACCTCTGCAATGTTAGAAACAACGGGGTCAATTCTCATTGGAGCACATCTGGTGAACTGAATGAGCATCAACCATAATTATTAAAGCCGTTCAAAAATGGGAGTTGCAGCAGACGTGATCTTAATCAGAGAAACAGCCTAAATCGTCTTTGAAAGACACGCTTCTTTAAGAGTTCTCGAAAACTCTTCTAACTATTATCACACCCTTGTAATTCTAGGGAAGTGAAATTTCTGCCACTATGATCTAGCTACCCAAGAAATTGGTGCCAGACCTATGCCGACTCGGATCCAGAGAGAGAGAGTATAGTGCAGTTACTCTAAAACACTTTATTAACTGAACAAGTACTATATATGAACACATTTTTGAGTATCAAATCGCCACTGTATTTATAACAGTTTTATTTCGAATAACTACCAGACTGTCAAAAGTGGCAAGCATCCGCATATTGATAATAATAATAAATGGATTAGAGACTACTCGGAGAGATTGTTCTTCCCAAACCTAAGCAGTAATCCTGTTCTGAGCGTTTTTTGTTGGCTTCCAAACACATATAACCACTTTCTTCCTTTAAATACCCAAATTGTCCTTAGTAATGCTTAAGTTCTGAACTCCTGATGAGCTATTCACAGCTCCTTTGAACCTGACTATCTTGACTAACATAATTTACCTGATGAGAGACAGTTGAATGCTCCCTTTTCTAGGATTCTTGTTCATTCCCTATCACAACAGAACGTCATTACCATATTTATCTTCCATGAGCCTAACGTGTTACCTGTGAGTAAGTAACATTTTGATTCACTTCTTGGTGCTCTCCAGTTTCCTATCTCAACGCATATTGATCTTGAAGTTGTGAGATTTGTAGTACATCCATTTTCAGTAAAGTGTCTTTTTGTCCATGTAAAGAATTATTCCATGCATGAAGAATTACTCTGATGTTTCCAGTTTTTCTTCTTTTAACTAACTGACAGTTCTTTTCAACGTAAGCATCCACCTGCATGGTGGAATGTATTATTTTCCCATTGTAATATAGTGAAATTTAATAAAGCTTGTAATGAATTCGTAGCAGTTTTTTATATTCTGACCTAATCTGACCATCTATTTTTACTATACAACCAGTTTGTCCATTAAAATTGGATTTTATATGCTATTATCCGCAATAGGCTATGGTTTGTATCCAAATATTCTCACAATTTAAATTAACACAGAGACGCAATCTTTTGACGAGAACAATTTTTTGCATATCATTACAAGCACTAGATTATCAGAAATTAGGGTAGAAATTTTTAACTTTTTAGGAGTGGGAGAAAAATGATTACTGCTTATTATACCTATACAATCTACTAGATTTACCTTTCCCTTCCCACCAGCGCATACATGAATCCATTCTCTCAGATTTCTGAAAGTGCGTCGACACCGTCGGAGTGACACCAGTGGCAGATCGACTTCAAGTAACTTCAGCGGTTGTTTGGGACTGCTGCAGCGACGATTATTCGAGGACTGTCCAAGACCACATGGCTTTAAGGTAGGGAAGATAACTGAATAGAAATCCATGAATCCCACTGATACTGGAAGGGAACTGGTGTCAGGTGAAGTGGCTCCCCAACCTGCAGCATAGCATTTGTGACCTTCTGGAAGATTGAGATAGTGATCGGGGAGGCAGATCGAGTTAATTTTATCTCCTGCATTAAATAAAAGCAGCGAATATACTAGGTAATGTACAAGTATGCAGTGCTGATTTATAGGGATCACGGTGCACTACTTCAGAATCATTACTATGACGACATGATCAATAAAAAAATGATCAGTTATTCTTCACGTTATAAGTACAATTTTGATATAAAGACGTATAGATGTATATTTTACAGTTACCAAATAGGGAGGAAGGTAAAATATGAGGACGCCTTTCTTAAAAAAATATGGATATATCCGGAGCTAGATTCACAATTTGCGCCTTTTAGTCCTTCAAATCTTCAGGATACGTGAGAAGTTCATTTCCATCGGAGATGGGCATGAAAAGTATGGGCATATGAAATTGATTCATATAAACAAAGGTTTTGATTCTCTTTTAGCTTCTCTTGATGCTTTACTTCGCGATCCAACGCTAATTTGTTGGATATCAGAAGAAGGCTGACATTTGAAATTGTACGAGTTTAAAGAGTTGGTGATTACTCCACTCCCATCCTCAATTTAGCAGAGCTTTTAGCGGAATCTTTAATCATCAAAAGCTTCCCCCCCCCACTCACTCTCTACTTTCAGTATTTTATTCTGTTCTTTAATTTTGAACCCATTGACTGGCTTCATTGTAGACCGGCTATCTGTTAATTTCTTTGCTGTAAACTAACTTCCAAACACAATTCCCTTCTCTACATACCTAATAAGATGTATTCAATTAAGCAGCGTAAAGATGGTCTAAACCATTCTAGTTAGAGATAGGAAACAATAATTCCGTACTTCTATAACCTTTTTGTATTTGGTTCTGTTTAAATTTTCATAAGTTGGATAAAATTGGCTTTTGCTAAATTGTTTGGTTTATGTTCTAGACAGCTTGTTAATAACCGGAAGCATTCGCACTCAATCGACAATATCATGCTAACGATGTAACCCAGGCTATAATCACCATACACGCATCGTTGTCTATCGTACTCCTAAGAAGATTCAAACCACCACCGGACCCCTTAATCTTCTTGCATAAACCTAGATTGTTCACTTTCGTTTAACTACTTTTTCCTAACTAACCTTAAACTTATAAGTAATTATATGTTGAAATCCTACGATCTAGCATACAACTTTCCAGCCTCCGCTCTTAACTTCGACCAAATAGCAGGATTCTCCAGTCAGATTCCTCTCTCTATGCAATATATATACATATATATATCCGCTGAACCCAATTTTTAATCTGCTACAGTCTCCAATGCTAAGGAAATTGAAGTCCCCACAAAATTGACAAATGTCCGCTAAGTCTGCGTACGGTTCGCCCTCTTGAGGTCTGGCTAACAAGCAAGTTTATTCACACATGCACCCGGCATTTTAAGCCCGACACTAGTTTATGTATTTTGGCATAAACCACGTCAGTTAAGGTTATGTGGAAGAATGATGCAACTTCAGTTGATATTACTATTTCCTTCTCTTCAAGATACAAGTCTGCAACAAATTTGGTGGATTTATATCGTTCAGATCAATCGAACAAAATGAAATGAATTAACTAAGCTAATTACAATGAGAGTAGTCAGTGGAGAATGCGCGTTCCCATTAAAGAGGATGATTTTATTAAAATTTTAAAAGGCCATGATCACTCCCTCACTCACTGTAGGACTGTTGTTTTTTGTTGTGGAGAGAAGCAGAAATCATCCAATTGAAGAGTCTTGATCCACAACTACGGGTAAGGTGCAAAACAAATTGTCAAACATTCGCACGCGAAAAGTTGGCTAAAGCGACTAAATGAAGATTCAGTATTAGTCCTGGGTAAGAAAGGAAGAGTAATTTTTCTCCAAAATCTCACTAAACAATAATGATCTCATATGCCCTAACACCAACTCCAGTTAAAAGGAGAAGGTAAAATGAATACTGTTTGTGTCATTGGCTCTTCACAAATTTGCGTGAAATGAGTAGATAGTAGTGAATCTACCACAACGACTCAGTTGATAGCTGATCAACGAATGGGCCTCCCAATTTTGTGAATGACTGATATAAAGGAGTATGCAGAAGGTGTTCAAATAAAAAACACATTAATAGACAGACTACAGATAAGTATGGTTCCTTCGGTTTCCTCCCCCTCCCACACTTCTTCTCCTGTGATTAAAAGTCAGAAATTAATTCGGTGTGGAATAAATAACAATAACGGAGGTATGAATATTCGAAATCACATTCATCTTACCAAACTCCACTGGTTCATCCATTTTTAGTAAAGCGACATCGAAACCCTGTTCAGAGTATCCGCGTCGATAATCCGGATGAATAATAGCCATTTGAATAACTCTGGTGACCTCATGTGGACCGTCGTTTTTGTCACGATTATGATCCCCGATTTTCGCCACAATGGTTGTTTCCATCTCTTCCTCAACGTTGAATATTTGGCCTACAGTAAGAATTCTGTCCGTCACAAGTTCGCTTAGGCAATGCGCGGCAGTGATAAGCCACTGCTGAGAGATCAAGGTTGCTCCACAGAAAGGTGATTCAACAATTCCAGAACTTGGAGTAGAGGCACCAAAAGGTCGAACATAGAGAGCACTCTAGAATGCAAAAGCGCATCTTTAATTTTAATATCAAATTTCTTTCCCAAACTTGATGGATATAATGAGAAGGAGCTTTGGAGTCATCAGGGTAAGATATTAATCTATCGCTCTTCTCAGGGAGTATTAGGGAATGTAACAGACTTTGTTTAATCAAAAGTATGTTTATTTTAGGTTCTGATTAGTATTGCCTATGACGAGGCAAATGATATCACAATTCTAAAATGATGAGAAATAATCTGAACATGGTGTACAGTGAACTGGTTTGATAAAGATGAATGGAAGGGGATCAGTCAGAAGATTAGGAGAGAGGTTTATTTCATTTCAATTCTGGATTCATGTTGTACGCTTTATCTAAATCCATGAAAATCGTTACTTTATGTTTTAATGCTCCAGATTTTAAATTTCACAATTTTTTACCTGGATCTCCGTTAAAATTCATTTCAACAATGTGCAGGGCTTATTCATCACTGATTAATTCAGATATTTGACTATTTCATTTCAATAATTTGTTTATTCTAATGGTTAAGATACCAGCCGGATACCAATTTATTAATTTTTATGTATCAAGGCGTTAAAGTTAAGTTTGGAAGCTTGGCGAACGAAGAAACTATGTTGAAATGAAAAAAGATGACAGGCCTAACATATGAGGTTTTAAATAAATCAATAGTTGAAAAAGCATTGAGTCGATTGTGCTGAAACTTAATGAAAGAGTAAATATAATTTATTAATTGAATTAAGGACACTGCTTACTCGGTAAGATTAGTGGTTATTTGCAAAAAGTGACAATGAATTTCAGGCTGAGTATAAGACATGGAAAAAAAACAGTTTAACATCTGACAAAGGTACAATGATTCATCAACAGATTAAAGAACTGTGATGAAATATACAGAGATAAATAGATCAGAGTCATAGATGTGTAATCTCAAGTCAGTTTGCAAATCGAATGAAGTAAGACACCTTGATACCTTGAATTTACTCCTAACATTTTTTGTTACCTTTCCTTTTTCTCTTATTGGAGTTTACTGCTACCCGATTTTAGTTTTCTTCTCACAATGGAAAAGCGTATTTCTTTTCCAGATTGGGGATCATTATAATATAATACAAATTGTAAAATTGAAGGGATTGTTACCTGCCAGGGCCAGCTATGTGGTTTAGCTTCTCGACCGCCAAGAATCTTTGGTGAAACTGTTCGTTTTGTTGCAGTTCGTCTTCCGCAGGTGCTTGCCAGATCGTGGATTGTTTTAGAAGGAACTAAAATTAACAATGGGGGATAAAATGAAGATAGAAAAGGCACGATCATGATTAACTGAATAATTTATTTACCATTTAATAGCTTAAAATCCTCCCATATGGCTTACACGAATGTTCCATTTGCTTACTTATTACTTTACTGTCACCTTCCCATACAAGAAATTACATTTAAATAGGACGCCTCAGCTAAATAAGTTACTGTAAATTATGGTCGCGTAGCGAGACAATTTGATCTGACCCTAATATCACCTTCAAGTTCATATATATATATATATATATATATTGATGTATATATATGTGTATATATGTATATAGGCACATTAACTGAGACTTTTCATTATAAATTGAAGTGACCCAACATGTTGCTAAATCAGCTGTTAGTTATCAGCTTAACTAAATTGAATTATTCAGCTTTCTACTGAATTTCTGCCTGAAGAAGTCCTATTTTATCACCTTGGATCGATTGAGGATTGTCAAATTAGTAAGATTTGACCATGTTTTACAATGTTGGCACTGACAGACAAAGTCGCCAAATATCATTTTCAATTTTAACGAGTAGATAAGGAGAACTCCAATCTCGCAATTGCAAAAGGTTGTATCGTATTCCCGTTCTTCGTCCCTTATTCCATGTCCGCGCGTCCTGTAGCATAAAACTTCATCTGACACCGTTGACCATTTTCACTTAGTAAATGGAATTGAGAAGCATTTTACGATTTTTACTTTAAACACACTTTATTTATCAACTTCCACATTTCTTTGAAGTATTTGATTTAAAATTATTTACCGCAATGTTTTCTAGAATGGAATTTTACTGAAAAACTCATTTTGCAGACATTACCATAGTAGGATTTACAGTAGTATTTACAAAGTGGTTAGTCGTTAACTGTGGAGTAAATACACATTTACTGCAATGAACAATGAACTCAGCTATATAAAAATAAGTTTACATTTGGTGTTAAAAGGGTTTGATACATTTTAGGCAAAGCTACTCGAAAATTTCTTTATTAAATGGAATCCATTTCTATTGCTGTCAGCATATTTCTAAAGCTTGATTCATATCTAAATTTGCTTCATTAGTTGACGACCAATAAAAACAAAGTACAATGACGGAAAATTTAGAGCAGTTTCTTGTTTTTAACTGTTAAATGTTTACATCATTTCTATTTATCTCCATCGTTTGCGTACAATCTTAAAAAAAGCTCTAAAAGGAACTAGTATTGAAAATCTATGGATAAAAGAAAATTTTTAGAGCATCTGCGCACTTCTGGCACAGCGGTCAACGTGCACGTCTGCTAAATCAGAGACCACGAAATCAATGTTCATCAGTGCATATCCAGTGAGGCGGTCGGCCAACTCTACAGGCTAATTAATACTGGAAAGCTAATATCCCAGAAAAGCAGCTACAGGATATCTTCTTCCTATCCATATTAAACGTTGGTATAACTTTTTCTAATGGGCTTGGAAGGTTTTCACTAGAACATTCGTCTTCGCACCGTTACTGAAATTGAAGTATCACTCTCTTTTGCTGGTTGTAACTTAAACGGAATTTTAACTGAAATAGGGCAAACTTTGAACATACTAAAATTGAATAGATCTTTCTTCTTGTTGCAAAAATATTACGATGCTGATAGAGGACTAAATTGTAACCAAATCGTGATCTTTAATTTCAAAAAAATTTAATATATATTACATTTTAATGAAGTAATTTTATTCGCTACCATTTGTTTTTAAATATCTACATATTCGCTCTCATACTTATATTACAATTAAGTGTTATTTTATCTACCCCTCTCCTGAATAATAAATCAGTTAATGTGTTTCGTGCTATGTATTAAAATGCTCCTTTAAATCTTTCGGAGTATAGAAATTCAAAAATTAGTAACAAGCCATTTTCGTGATCGCACGCACTATACCGATAACACGCAAAAGTCATGCAGACTATTAGCATGATTAAGTAAGGTCCGGCTAATTTAATATGGTTATGCCAAGTCCAATAAGCTCTTAAGTAAACCTCTAAATATAAGACAAAGAAAAATTAATACTTACCCTTCTTATGACAAAGAGTATCATTAAGACATCTTCTTGACTCCACAATGTACTCGAAGGGACAGTTTTTTGTACGGAAGATATTCGGAATCCATTCCTCATAGGAATCATTGAGGCAATGTCGATATCTCAACTCTGTGCAATCTTTATGAATGCAATTACCCCAATCTGACCATGGCGAATAAAGTTCATTTCTGAAGAGAAAGAGCTTTCGTTTTAACAGGAGAGTACTTCTGTCCCATACATATTCAGTAAAGAATTTGTTCTGTACTTTCGTGGGTTTCTGGGGCGGAAAATTTTCCTCTGAACAAAAAGTCAACGGCACCAAGAGAGCAAAGAAAATGAACCGAATCTTCATGATGCAAGTAAAAACCGTATGTGGTTAAGTGAAATTACCTGTGTTTTATATATGTCCAGAGAGATGCACGCATTCAATTTTCGAGTAAACATTGGTGGTTAAAGTAAACAGTGTCCACCATTTTACCAGTAAGATTTGCGTGTGTATGAACATAATCACACAAAAGAGCTCGTTCTAAATGAAATGATGAGAACGATAGTGACTAGTGGGAGTTGCCACAATTTAATCGCCGATAAATTACTACTAGCAGGTGACTTACTTGGATTACTGAAATGGCAAGTCCAAGATAGTTGTATATGAAGAAAAGTTTCCCATTACTAATCTAAAGATAATCGTGTTGATTGTATAGCTAGAGTCAAGTTGTGACCAGATTAAGGGTGAATGATCGCTCAGGGGATTTTTCCTCCCGTTCAGTAAGATCAGGACCGATCTTATCTTCTAAATCCTGGGACCTCTTCCAAGTACATGTTTTATAAATATCCCCGAAGGGATGGTGCTCCATACTGACCTTTTCCTTACACCATTCTCTGAGTGATTACTTCTTTTGAATAACAATATAACCCCAACTTCGCCTTTACAGACGTCTATCTTGACCTAACCATCAATTCTCCAGTCTTCATTTCCAGTTTTTTTCAGTAAACCTCTATAGTCACAATCCCACCTTCTCCATCTTGTTATGTAAGGAAGATCGCAATAAAATAAACTGTTTAAGCAGTCCCAATTCCCAAGGTTCTCGAATCCTAAGCTACAACTACAATAAGTCCGTATTTCATTTTGGAGTAAGCGTTAAGTGTGATGCTATGATGCTACGTGATGCAATATATATATATTGCTATATATATATATATATATATAGCAAGGAAATTTAATATAATTTAGGAAAACAACTCAAATTCACTATAAGTTAGTCCAATAAGAGATAGTAAGGAGAGAATGAAAAGGTATCTGCAACGTAATCTACTTGCTCATTCTTCACATTCTTAACTGGACATTCGTCGATTTTAAATCAAATATATTCATTTTCTATCAGACGACATACGTTTCCTCACATATTTCGTGCTACTTATGTATCAATCATGCCTCAAATGAGCAAATGGCGGTAATGTAGCTTCGCCAGTTTACATTAAGCACATGTCATTTGACGTGGCAGACGTGCCCACCACTACTACATCATAGTGCTGAAGCGTTCAAATGACCACCATGCACGTCAACGCTAGTAGTTCAATTCAGGACGCCCTTCAGTCTTCTGATCAAGGGTCATGAGTTCGCTTAGATCAGATAAAAACTACTCGAACACAGGTTTGCTAAGCCGCACTGACCAAGTTTATAAAATGTTGTATAGTATCTACAGCATGGTCAGCTTCCAATTTTGCCTGAATCCGGGGTCTATTTTTATCCACTTCATTTTTTAAATCGTGCGCACAGAATATTCATTTTTTAGATTACAAAAACTTTATTCATGCCACCTGAGATGGCCAATGTGCATTGCCTTTTCCCGAAGTTTATACGATGCAAAAATGGACTTCAAAGTGCATCTGGCCTATAAATTAGACTAAATAAATAAAATTGATGGAGCTTTAAAAACCTTCATCCTAGCCTTAATGTAACAAAAGTCAGCAGACTAGAGACCAACCAATTGCGTCTATTCATTTTAGACACAAGTAGGACTGGTTTTCGAGAGTTTGCTTCGCTTAGCTTACAGACAAGTCAAAAACAAAGAGTGATTTTGTAAAACACTATCTGGTCCTAGATTTAAGAGAGACCGTCGCAAATATGAATTTTTAAACTTCATTTGCATTATTGGTCTCATTTTATTCAATAAGTCTGGAAAATAACGTGCTCAGTCCAATCATTTTCTCGCTGAACAAATGTCCCTTTCAATCTACTATATGATGGATTTCAATTGGTTCCTGAATACTGAAAACGGCTCAGTAACAAGAAGATATTCCTCTACAGTTATGAAAGTTATCATGACTGTTGAAACAAAATTCGTATGTAAAGATTTTAACACAGTTTTGATCTAATCGCCACTTGTTCTGCATTGCATGCATTTGTTCTTTAATATGTTTTAATAAAACATGAGGTTTTGCCTTAGTTCCTTTACTTACGGGTGATAATAAGGCGATGTATATTGTTTATTATCAAAAACAGAATTGCAAGTACCATCGTGGCTAATGTACCGTGTGCTTCTAGATATTTACTTACTTTCTCAAGGTGCAAATGCAAAGAGTTTTCTCATTTTCCGTTGCCTCCATTGAAATTTCATTGAATCTCTACTTCAGATCTGGAGAGATTCTTTGAAATAAGACTAGCAACAAAGTTGCAACAGTTCAGTTTGCTTTGGCATTAGCATTGGAATTGCTATGCCATCATTTCAAAAATCCATTTATTCTTTATCGTTTAAATGGCAATCAATTTCCACCACGCAATAAAATCTTCAAGTTAGGTAGTTGAATGAATACGAAATTATTTTCAGTGATCTCTTATCCTTCTCTCGTTGAAAATATTAATTCTGCCTAAGTTAATTATAAGACACCACTAAGGAAACGCCGCACAAAATAAAGAAAGTTTTCACTAGCAATTTTAAATAATGGCGCCCTACATTGGGTAACTGAGATATAGTTTCATACTTTTAAGATAAAAATTTCAATCAATTTCTAGGAAAAATCTATCACGAGAAAGGGTCAGTTTCTCCTTTGGCGTTCACTTGCAGTTTTTAAATCCCCTAATATTTAGTTTTACACGAGAATTCTTGCATTCTTTTGAAAGCATATAATTCTGTAATGATCTATCATTCTATTTCCACTCGTACAACTGATTTTCGAAACTCCTTTAAATCATTCCGATTATTCCTGGCATAAATGCTAGATTACACTCTTCTGAGTGTATGCATGAGCTAATCATCACCATTATATCGGTACTTAAGCTCTTGGAAAGGTATGAGTGTTCTGATTTTATGCTCTCACATTATGCGCCCATGTTATTTTTTAAAATAAGTCTTTATCAGGTGCGCAACTGACGCTGTCACTTAAATTCAAGTATACATTTTGACCTTAGACTCAAAATCCATTTGTAATAAACTCCTGAAATTTACATTAGTTCATTTCCATTTATTTATTGTTCCTTTTTAACCATTTTTATCAATCCTCATCAGATCCTAAGATATATAAATTACTTTCCTCGATGCTAATTTACTTTTTATCTGCAGTTGTTATTGCTATCCATGTGTGATTATATGCGATGGTTGGTACAGTTAACTAGACAGTTGGTAGTAATAATTCATTTGAGATAGCAAAGTAGATGAGCCATCATTTGACATCCCTGTTTTTAGTTCTATCTATCTATTTTAATGCTATCTTTGAAGGACATATTGAAATTCTTATCACTTGGACTTTAGTTGGACTATATTCTCTAATAAAATTTTAGTGAGTTGGTTGTTTGTGAGTTTGTGTTATTAGACTGATTGACAATCGTATCGTCTGAAAATCCCATGATGTCACCTTATCAATCACCGATTGCGAGACCAAGGTGTTATCAAAATTCATTTTTCCATGCACACATCGTTAAGCCCTTCAAACATTGCATCGTTTCAAGTTACATCCACTCGCTCTAGCCTGTACAGAGATGCATAAAAATCGAGTTGGCATGACCAACCACGAAATCAAATGAACTGGTCAAAAATATCTGAATATAGTGGACAAAATCTCTCCTATGTACATGATTAGTCAAGTGATGATTATTAAGAATCTACAAGGGGAGCCCCTCCCTCTTGAAAATGCCCACAATTGAAATAACTTAAGATTTGCTATGCTCTGACTTTACCCTTGTATTTTCCATTTCCTTCCCCGTTTAATTCTTTATTTCGTCTTGTTTATTCTCCCCTTATGCAAATGCTTACCTCCGATCAAAATTAGCCATTTTTTGCTTTACCGAGCGCAATAAAAACTATGGTTGTCAAATACCTATTGAGAGGTTAACACCTATAACTTCTTAGCCGCCTTGTGTTTAATCTATAATTTTCAAAATTTTATTGTGTTTTTTCCCAACTGCCAACTTTGAAGTTGTAAATTCAAAACTGTAAACTTAGTCTATGGCAACCAGCTCAAACAGAAAACTTCTACTATTAGTTCCTACAGTATATTTCTTAGGGCAACATTACAATTCAAGTTTTTATACGTCATCTTCTGCATACCTGCATTACACTAAACCTTGATCGAACAGAATAATGTTAGCGTTATTGCGGATTGAGATTAATGTCTGTTCAGTCTTCAAAATAATACCTTCAGGTTTTCGTGAATAATTTTTTACTACTTTCAATAATATTTAATTTCATTCCTGCTTAATTAAAAAATGATGACTGATAGATTTATGGTCTTTTGAGGCTTTTTCTTAAGATCAATGATAATACGCTTAGTCACAAAGTGGCAAAGTATCTGAGATAATTGCATGACTATTCAGAGTTAGCAACTGTGATATAATATGGCGTATTTTGTGTATTCCTATATTTCCACTGTTTATGTTCCATTTGTATTATGATCTGCTATTCACTATAGGACACCGCAACCGACTCTTCAATTCCCTGAGTGGCATTAGTCATAAATACGACATGACAATTTATATTCCAATTCAATGAAAAAATATATTTGCATGAAGCAAAAAAATTACAACTGATAACTAAAGAAAACGATTTACTTAAAAAAACATAAAATACTTCGAAATTCAAGAGAAATTGTCCTTGAGATAATATGAATTTTTATTTATTAGCTTTGAAACTTTTAGGACTTTTCTAAAAATCCCGGTTAAATGCATAATTTCAGAGGTAGATCTAATGATAATAGTTACCAATTTCATTTAGAAAAGCGATTTTTAGAGCTCACATTCGGCAGAGAATGATATAGGGCGGTCCAGGTGAGGCTTGAATTCAGCCCCTCTCAACATTAGCCCCAATTAACCAGTTCAAATTATACGAATAAACAATTTTATTAATGAAAATTTATAATATAAAATAGATAGAATTTTAATGCTCCACATAAGAGGGTTACCGCGACGCACTTCTCTTGCTGTTGGTGAAAATATCTTGACCTTGGTAACATTATATGTCGTTGATTATTAGCCTCAATGTTTAATAAGGCACTTACCGATGTCTAAAATTAATATAAAGTTAATAAAAAGTCTTATGCACAATTTTTATGTGTTCAATATTTGACTTATAAAAATTTTAGAATATATCGTTAAATTTTCACATTGTTTCTCGAATCTCAAATATCTTTCATTTATATTTATTTCATTATTATTGATAATTGATACCTTTGTGTTATGTGCAGAAGTCGATAATGGGTAATCCACGTAAAAATATACAAAAAAGTCCTCTCCCGACCTCAACTCGAAGGTACATCTGGTTCGCAAACTCTTTGAGACTCATTTATTTGCTTTTAGGACATCAACAGAATCTTCAAATGCGCTTGGCAAAAATTCTGTTGAACAGATTCGTCACATATCTTTTCCCCACATCCCAATACAAGGAGCTTTTAGCTTTCATATTACTAAGCTAATTTTCTCGGTTGTCGCCTTAAGTTTGCAGTTTCTCAACATCTATCGAACGGTTTGGTGGCTCGGAAGACCTGGAGTTAAATATCCGATTGTTAGTTTCTCCTTATGTTAAACTTAAAGTTTGATTTTAGACTAGTTTTAATCATTTAAGGATCCGTAGAAAATTATACTCCATAATGTTTATCACAAGAGTAATAACGCTAAAGTTTTTGCTATTGGGGACGACTTACTGAGACAATCGACTTGTCAGATGTTATTGTTGATTTCTTATCGACTAGAACTTAATTCTCTCTATTTATCATGAATTTTTTAATGTTTGCTCAAATTAGATCATTTGATCCATTTCCTAATAAAATGTCGCTTTATGCTATCTTTCGTTTATTTTATAAAAATTATTTTGGCTTCTTATGCCTGCTTATGGGAGCACTTTTGACTTGTTAGCTATATCAGCTTCCTTTGTTTTTATTTAACAGGATATTGACAATATCGATTTCAATTTGGTGTACTACATTCTCTTAATGCTTGTCATATCGCCTCTTTACGAGGCCTTTCAAAATGTAAGTTGTTATTCTATCTAATTTGATTATTTGATTACAGCTTTACTGGAAATCGAATTCATCTTTTCGGGGTTTTGTTTGTATCTTAGCGGGAATAATTGGATTTATTATATGGTGTTTCATGCTATTTCATATGCTTACACGAATTAATTACGATTCATGCCTATTTACACACCCTTATTTTGGTGTTCTCCTTGTGATTTACCAGTAAGTCATCTTCTGATTAATGGTTCCTCTACTTAAATGTCTTTTGAGTAGCTTATACATTATATCTTCAGACCGATAATTTTCCTTTTCGTGTATTATTATGACTCTGCAAAGTACATATTCCAACTATTTATGGAAAAGGCCAAATCTATAGACCCCAAGGAATACATGAAGTTTATTACAAATCGAATCAAAGCGGCAATTCAAGCTCTTCGGTCAACCAGATCTTCTTTAGTAAGTTATCGCTTATTATCACAATATTTACAACTTTTATCACGTAGAAGAAGAGGAAAGGCATTTCAGTTTCAGTACTGAAGAAGAGAATGGGATCAGACAAGAGTGTGGGTTAAGTAATCAGAAAATGTCCTACTTCATCTTAGCCCCAGATTCATCAGGGTATTCGTTTTCTCGAATGCGTCTTATCTACATCTTTGGAAAATCCTTATAAAATGATTTTGGAGCCACTTAATTTTTATAGCAACTGTTTATCAAACAAGGAAGTCTATCAGTTGTTAGATCTTCGTTGGGTTTGCGATGATTACTACTCCAATGTCTTCTCATCTCATTTTACTTTGCAGAGTTAATAACCCTGAGGGTTCCCTCATAATGCAATCACCTTCTGTTATAGTTAAATTTTGAGACTACGATGGGTAGATTTATTTGTCTGATTCACCTTCCAAATTTCACCTTTCTTGCTGAACATCTGCTTAGCATCTGTCTGAAGTTGTCTTAAGCAAATATTTATGTGAGTAGATTGGAATTTCCATAGCATTTTAGCCTATATCCCATCTTTTCTGTAAAGACAGGCGTGCGGTATGCTTCCGTCTTTGGAGTTGAGCGTGACTTTTTCAGCAGGGGTATAGTATTCATTTAATTTCTGCCGTATAAATTCTACATCATTCGTTACGCAGTGTTCTGATCAGCTTTTAATTTTCTATCATCTATCTTACGACAGATTACTGTAAGTAAATCTCACAGAAAGATTGATGTGAAGCACCCATTTTGGGCGGACGGATTTTCAATAGCATTGTGACCTTGTGAACATTTGCAACCACTTATACCTGATTCTCTATATAACGTTTTGTTCTCATTTCTAGTCAGTTAGACAGTATATTTCATGGGGAACAACTCATTCGAAACCTAGCTCTCTGTCTTACAATATCCCGCGATATAACCCATTCATGCCCATCCGTTACGCAACCGTTCTGCACCCAGCATCCAGCTACACTGCAATGTTTTACACTCTTCGAATGCCAGCTAAGCAACAGCAGTTGGTGATTCTACGGCATAACTGTGGTCGATGCTCCCCAGCTATAACCGAAAACGCTGCGCAAATAATACGAGACGAGGCTGATATTCTTTCTGCGGACTTTAATGCGAGATTATTCGATACTATTGTGGGGACGGCCGCGTTGACATTCTATTGTACTATTCTACCCTGCTTTTTCGTGAAGGTAAGCTGTGCTATTTAGTTATTTTTTATATAGTTATCTTTAAGATTCTTACTCATTATTATCATTTCAAGTTTTCATTCAGAACTTCTAATTATTCGAATGTATTTGGTCATAGTAAACTTATAATTCTGGATATATTGGGCTGTTCATCTTTTTCATGAGGCTTGGCTCACTGTTTCATGTTTCGAATTTCAGGAATCGACACCATCGATCTCGGGTAAGTTCATGTCCGCGGAGCTGATTTACCAGATGCTTTAATGGAATGGTCGACTGAGCTATGTCGATATATATTTGTCTCCTTTGACTGCTTAAAGTGGCTAGGTGTACTATTCATGAGGTTTTTAACGCAGCAGAGCTCATTTCGTTCACACAATGCGAAGCTTGCTCACTTGATTAATTCTAGTTAGCTATTTTCATGGTTTAATCTTGGTGTATTTAGGCGACTGTCATTGTCTTTTATTGCTTTTTAAACTTCCTTCAGAGTTATCAGTCCTAAAGGTTCGACATCACTCGCTGCAGTCCATGTTTGAGTAAGGCTGCTTGAGCCTCTTCCTTATGAGAAAGCCAAGAACCTATTTACTAATCTATGTTTCTACTCAATCAAAAACGTCCAGTGAGGCATACCATGTATTAGAATGTCGGTTATATATTGTGCACATTATATTTCTTAGTAATTGGAAAATAAAACATAGTAAACTCTAAGGGGGAAAATTTTCTTCGTCAAATGTTGAGTAGTCGAGCGTAAAGAAACTGGTTGAGAGTACTTCCAAGAGATCGAAAATTCAACTGTTGCAGCCGTTAACACACGTTCGCGCATGGTTAGTGAGTTCGACTTAAATATTAACGAAATATGGCCAGTTATACATGCTTTATATTAAGTAGGTTTGATTAAAATTAAATAAAAGTATTTGAAATAACCCTAAATTATAGTAGTTTTTCCATTTTAAAGTGATTCTGTTTTATCTTTTGAATCGCTTTTCTGTTAAAATATAGTGCGAAATCTATATATATTTGCGAAATTCATATATATTTGATATGAATTAGCAAGATCGACTATTAACACATAAACGACAATATAACATACACTAGATATCGTGGACAAGAATTTTTTCAGTTAATTCGGTTGAAGAATAACGAACTTTGAATTTGGGAACGTGAACCACTCATTAAGTAACTACTGCGCAATCTAAACCTAAAAAATAATCTGAACTAAGGCATTGATACCCTGACTTCATTCTCAACATCTTTTCAGTTGCTTTCTCACAATGAGACAATTCTAATTTGTTTGTCTTGTTGTGGTAATGGTGCGATACCTACCACGAATCACCACAGTGTTAGTTCGCCAGCCCTACAATTTTCATTAAATTGATGCATAACGAAATAAAACCAAACTGTCGTGCGGGAATTTATGGTATGTGGTTTTGCTAAAGGGGAATTTGCTGCATATTATTTTGGTCTTCATTCTTAAGGTACAGTGAATATCAATGTGAAGAATTATAAAACATTAAGTATCTGCTTCTAATACTTAATTTCTCTTTTTTATTGATGACTTTCTTCTCTTTAAATTCAAATTTTTTCCTTTAATGTATTATATTGAAGACCAACTAATTTCCTGGGATCATTAAAACAAAAGTGTTAATATCATCACCTGGGTAGCAGAAAAATATCCTGGAACTTCTCTGATATGGTCAACAATAGATCGCATGACCTCTGATTAGGAGCACTGCCAGTTTGCGAATCTTCCTTTTATTATTTCCTGAGTTTTGCGTCGTTAACTTTTGGAATGTCCTCAACACTAAAGTATCCTAGACTTATGGTCGTTCTTGAGGAGTTGATTTCTTTACAATTCAAAGGTTGACCTCGTCTTATAATAAATAATTGCTACCTTTCCGGAGTTTTGGCAGTTCCTCTACAATCTCCTTGCGATTTGTCCGTTAATTTCGCGAGCTGGGTTTCTAGCATTGTCTTTTTTGAATGTACTGAGCATAGTTACTTTGTTGTTTTCCTTGTTATTATGTCATATATATATATATATATATATTGCGTACAAGAATTTCTGATGGTCGACGGTTTTAGTTATTATTAAAATACAAAAAGCAATTAAATATCATTAATCTATTCGCTTTTATTTAGCCGAAAGGATTGAATCTGGACGTGATATGGTGCGTGAGCCACACGATCTTCACTGCATTCATTTTTCTTCTACTTCATTGGAATTACCTTCTACCTTCCGCTTACCTTGACCTCTTGCATCGTTGTGCTCTTCATCTTGGCTGCTGGCACGAGCTATCTACTTCCGCTCACTCGGGCTACCTCAATTGGCAAGCTTGGTCTTTTTTACAGGTATGGTGTCTACTGAAATTTAATTAAGTAGTTGATATACTTAGTCTCTAAGTTTTTAATACTGGATTCATTGAGTCTATTGAAATTCGCTCATTTACACTTTTAAGTTCACTTGACCAAAATAATCACCTCAGTTTCAATCAGCGGTACAAATGGGGAGTTTAGAGATTTTAAGTCGTTAGTACCTCAACGAATCATCTGATAGCTGCATGGCAGATATCATTTCATCTATAAATCAATATTTTGGGTAATTCACATGCCATTTTCATCTACCTTAAAGTAGACAACTTCACGAATTGGTGGATTTATTCAAGGTCTG
>CAADRB010000016.1:44210-83724 GCA_900708905.1 Hymenolepis diminuta | reverse complement strand
ATGGCACAAGAGCAGCTACAGGATATCGATTATCAATCCTTACTCGTCTCCGTCTCGCGGTGACTCAGCTATTTTGCCCTCACGATCCTTCCCATTCATTCTCTACTGTTCTCTCTCCTGTTCTTTATTTTCCTCTTTCTCTCCTATTTTGACTGCTATTATGCAGTATAGTTTGGTCCTCTCGCAATTCTTGGCATTCCGATTTGAGAACTATGGTTGTCTGTTGTTAGTCCTAGTCCCAGCTTCTACATTCTTAGTCTCATTAGCTGTTTTTCCGTCTTTAAAATGGTTATATTCCTTTTCAGTCTATTACTCAATTCTTTAAGTCCACCTAAAATTACAAATAAGTAGTGTGCAAAGTGTATTTTTTACTAGACCTATCCAAAAGGCGTTCACGTAAAGCACGTTCGAGGCCTATTTGAATCCGTGGGAGACTCCAATGCTGCTGCACCTGGTAATCCTACACATTCCAGAATATATGTAAGTTTGGATTCATGCGATAACATACCTAATGTTATTTTTGTCAGCACCCTCTGTGTTTATCCTGTAGTACTGGTTTTCTTCCCCGATGACGGTTGTGAATGGACTCTGTTATGTGGCTGTGGCTGTATCTTTGTCTCAATTTTTCGCTCTAGAAGTGACTTTTGAGTGGAGTAAACTACTTAATTTGGCAGCGATAAGTCCGTTTTCACTTCTGAACCTTTACCGTATATTGAGGAATAGAACGGTGCTGACTTGGATTTGGAATGATGAAAAACCGGCCTATGACTCACCACCGACAGCGCCAATTCAAACGGCAAATACCGTGGATGTCATGAAAAAATGAATTTTTTGTATTTTTTACTGATTTTTTTGGTAATTACTTCCCTTGAGCTGTCTTGCTTATTTTTCACATGTTGGGAGCAGCATTATGGTATTTTTGGAGTAACAGTTGTTGCATAAATCACGTTCGGGATTTGGGACAGCAGGGGAAGAACTGAGAAAGATTGGAGTGAGAGAGAGGAAAAGTGCAAGAGAGTAGAGTAAGAACCGGTAAGAACCGTACTGGTAGAGAAGTGATATCGGGTGTCTATAAAGGGGGCTATATAGGGCTTCATAAAGAGGGAGTAGCTTATACAGATGACATGATTCCAGGCGTCGCTGATCGCGGAAACTGACCTCTAGCACCGCTCATTCAAGAACCACTTAAGTGGCTTATCCCGCTAATTAAAATAAGTCGCTTGAGGATTCACGATGGTTTTCTATGGAGAACTTGAGATCGACGCAGAATTAAGCACTTAAATTACCACCATGAGCTTGGTAACAGTCTTGAGGTTGTGGCAAGGGCAAACACTTCAAGTGCCGCCGTGAGATGGGGATAATTATGTCCCAGAGATCAGCGATGACCCAGATAAAAATTTTGGAAGCTCATACGGATTCATCCTACGGTATGTTTTGGTTTTGGTAATTTCAAATTTAGAAGTTTGGTTGCTGCGATGATGGAAATGCATTGGTGTGTCTGATGTAAGTTTGAAAGGAGGTAAAAAGCTAGTAGAAGCCTAAAATAACTGTTCAAGCTTATAGCCATTGCATATTTCGACTTTTTGGGTACAAAAAACACGAAAAAAGCCAAATTTAGTTGATCTAGGTGCTTGCAAGTTATGAATTTGGTTCGGCCTGCTTCTGTTTTTAGGTCACTCCCCCTTCAAGGCTGCCTGTTTTATTGATGGGGTGTTATGTTTCGAATTTTTTCCGACAAGGCTTCAATGGTAATAGTAATAACGCATTATCAATAGAATTTAATTAAAACACCAAAAACGGAATAGCGACAGGAACCTATCGAAAATTCAAAGGAAGCACACAGCAGTGGTTCTGTCGGTGGGAATTAATAAAAGTTACTGCGTCGGATAGAAGTATTCTGCGTGTGGAACAAAGTAATTCTTGAAACGCAGTCACATTTGACCTTACTGGAAATAGACGTATAAATTGGGGCTGGTAGTTAGGTGATCTTGGGATGACACGTCTTTCTGATTCAGAATAATTAATGTCGATTGCTAAAAAGCTAAATTAAATCTCTGAAAATTGATCTGAAGAAATAATATCATTTTATAAATAATAGGCAAGTCCGAGAATAAATAGGTTTTAACAGACGTAAATACGGTAAATAATGACTTTCCGCAAAGAAAAAGGGAGCATTTTGGCGACTCCGTATTTCACAAATTGCAGCTAACGTAATTTTAGAGAGTCGTCAGCTGAACTAAACAGCTGGTGACGTTTTCAAATTTAATCGATAGGTAGGAAAAAATATGAACTATATCCCCTAAATTAGCTGATCAACTAGGCTGGTGATTTGAATTTAAGCCGGTCGATAATTATGAATGTTGAGTAGCTGTCCGTCCGCAAACCGCCAGCTGACCCCACTCAAAACTCAATCAAATAAACAAGATTTAACAGTATGTCATCCCAACAAATAATTTAACGCTTTGATTGAAACTAATTGAAGCATACGGAGAGAAAGTTTTTGTTTGCAGATCAGATATTTGGTGATATCAGATTTTCTCTGTATAATTTATAATATATCTTTTTTATTTATAAGAGGAATGGCGAAGTAATTTTGCAAATTTTATTTATATTAGTTCATTCGTGTTAAGTTTTTATTTAAAATACACTTATTTGACCATTATGTATATATATATAGGTGTATCCAGTCTCTCTTTTAAGTTCTGAGTTCTTTGAGGGTGATAGTTAACTGGCCCTGCAATGGGCCCTATTTTATCTGGATTTTTCGATCAGCAGCTTGACACTGGACATTCTTGTTAACAACAGTAAGCGTTATTCCTATTTAACAACGCTCTATCTTGCCGTAATTTCTGGTCAAATATACGGAGATCACTAAAATAGCTCTGTTGTTAATATTCATTTCACGGTAGCTTATAAAGGGAACAAATAACTCTAGACGATCAATTCAACTTTGTCATCGTTTCACCAGTGAAAATTTATTTTCCTCTCTTATAGCCACTTTTCTACCTTTTTTCCCACAATCCTCCTCCATATTGTTTTGGTTTAGAGGTAGCCGTTCATATCCTTCTAACTTGTGGTCACCCAATATTTGGAAGAAATGGTGGTCTAAGTGTTCGAATGGGAAGATTAATATTTGGGCACTAAAATAGGCTACATAACGTTGTTTCACCATCTTGCGGGTGTGTCTACAAATGCGCATAGGCAAATACCCATAAACCTACTCACCATGACATTAAGCTAATAAGGATGAATAACATTGGTCAACCTTTTCAATTAATTTTAATTATTTGAAGGACACTTAAATATCTTTCCTTAATAAGGAGCGCTATGTGAAAATTTTATTACCTTTCATAGGGTTGGACCACAATCTTCGAAATTATGATATAAAAGCATTTATAACAGTGTATTCATTTAGTTCTTTAAGTAATCATTGAATCGAATGGATATACATGGCGTTATTATTATTCACCTTACTCATTTCTAGAATAATAAACGTGGTATTAATCCATCTGACTCTAAATTTTTATCGATTGAATGAATGGCCGTAAGCGAGCATTTATGGATTTCTAAGTATCCACCAATGTCCATCGTTCATGTGGAATTTCCTACCCTTCATTGTGCTGAGCGGCTATGGCTATGGATATGTTGCCTAGTAACGGTCCAAACAGGCGACGCCCAAATTGTAGCGAGCCTATTTTTTAAAATACTATATGTTGCCAAGTTTAAATAAGTCAGATTAAAATTTGTGAAAAGAAAAATCATGTAGTGTTTTTTAGAAAAGAAAACTTTAAATTACCAAATGCTGGTCGAATATATAAATTAAATCATAAAGACAACACCTTAAAATCTAGGTATTTAGGAGTCGTATCATTATTGGAGCGTGTTTAGTTAGTATTAACTTTATCACTGCAGGAATATATGGGGTCTCAAACATTGGGTTTGCCGAATAATTCTCAGGCCCATTCGATACGAATAGTCGGTTTTGGTTGGCTTCAAAATTTGCGTTGGATAGGGCGAAGAGATTTGAAGATTCTGGTTCTGAGTGTCTTGATTTTCGTTTATCGAATAGTATCCATTCACCCTGAGAGCTTCTTACATTTAGATATATGAAGATTAATTTTGATTTCTTTCACTAAGAATAGTCTACATCAACACGCATTTTCTTTATGATATATTAGATATCAGAAAAAAGCATTATTCTAAAACCGTACGAGCTGCGAGTTTGGATAAACTACTATAGGTTGAAAGAATTGAAATGGCCATCTTGCAGTGTAACTTTGAACTAAATACTATTTTTGCAATAGTGTGCACAAATAAAGCGGACTTTTCTGACTCTCCTGTAATAAGCATCGATACAACTTATCGCATATTGCGGACTTCTCCCATAACAGTGAATGCACAGTCGATATACAGTTCACACATTTATATCTCAACACAACTTCCATATCACATTTTGATCTTCTGATTCTCGAGTACGCTGCTCAAAAATAGTATTTAAATAATAAATAACCTAACATCTCATTTGTGGTGCCTGAACCAACCGGGTATGCTTACAATATCCAAATCAATCTGAACAGTGTTGCTTGTTGTAGAAATCTAACTTAAACCGTAATCTAATTATTCTACGCATTGAAGGAAACAGTTGTACAAATGAAAGTTGCCTCTTCCAAATCTTATGCCCTATAATGTCAACGTAATGTACATATTTGCAGAATATTGATTTCTCTTTTAGGATTTACTCACTTTACCTTACTGAATTTTTTTCAACGGAATAGGTTTTCTTTTGCTTTATTTAGAGTTTTCGTTTGTTTCAGATGAACTCATTTTCTCTATTTTGTAAGTCAAATTTTTCATTGTCACTTAAAGCGCAACAAAATGCTGATCTCTTCCACTCAATCCTGCCTTGGTACTCTGATCAAATGATTTTGAAACACTTTGTAGCTTGGAGAAGTGTCATTCACATATAAGCAGACGCCTTACATTGATTTGATTACCACCTCTTTTCCTGGCAAGGGAATATCTCAAAATCTAGAAAAGTTTTAGGAAAGAGAAAAAAACGAAATAAACTAATAAAACTTAATCGTATTTTTTTAGTTAGCAATGGCAATTATAACTTTTAACTCAAACCATTCCTGGATCGATCATCACCCTTTGAAGAACTCGAATGATATTTAAATCAGACAAATAATAAATTGACTCTCGGCGTAACTAGAACCCCAAGAGTATATGTGAAACATCTTTAGGAGACGTCTAGCATTCACACCGCTAATTTGAAATCTCAGAATTATCCTTGAATTGGGAATTCAGGGAAGAATTTGTTTCAACATTTTGAAATTTCATTGACTGCTAAAAGTAACTGTAGCATAGATAGCATGCTCAATTATAAATATGCTGACTAAATTTAGACCATCTGACCCCCCACAGTTAAAATTTCACACCTCATGCCGATCAAATGATTGCATATTTTCCGTTTGATTTAAATCACCGCAGCGTTTTCCCTCCTAAGCATTTCCCCGTATTTTTATGGCAATGCTCAACTGAAAGCACACAGACCAACGCCCAACCAGCAGAACTGGTGACGCCCAAATACTTAAAATCCAATTTGACAAAACTGGGCGTAACGTGAAGAAAGCGAGGTCATTTGCCCTCACTCTTAGCAATAACTCTTTGCATTTAAAGGCGATGGCCATTCTTTATCATGATTCAGGGAGCATGAGTCCAAGGCTTTTAGGATATTTCAGACTGATTGGCATAGAGTAAGCCTATTAATGATGGGTTGAAACAGCCAAAGGTGTAGTCCTTTTGAAGGAAATAAAACCATATATATTGTTCATATAACCAGCAAAAACATAAGCTCAATTCTCTAGACATGGAAAATCATAAAAGAATGTTAATGCAAACAAACAGAAGCAATGGTCTAGACAAGTACGTAAGTGTATCATGAATGTGGTGGCCTGATTCCTCTAATATACTTACGTTTATGGGACTTCAGTTTACTTATATTTGATAGTCAGTGTAATTTCACTTTATATTAAACCTCATTTCTATTTGAGACTGAAGGATAACTCTCTATACATTTCCAGAATTACCTTTTATTCGCGCTCTCCACGACAATGCCTCGACAACACGCCCATAAATGTGGAGTGATCTCATTTATGTCCCCATGACGCATAACCCCTGTCTGACATGTCTAAACGCGTCCATCGACTTCCCCTCTTTTCTATAACCACCTCGCTTCACCTAAAAGCACATCTGCGCTCATGCTCCCGCGTGGCCTTACCCAAGTGACTCATATAAAGCTACTCTTGTTTCTCCAGACAACACACGCTGGTCAGTGCGGACTCCTACATGTCCTGTTCATCTCCTCTCTTCCTCAGCACGCTACTCTCCCCCTTTCCCTCCCTCTCTCTGTTACTCATTGTGGCTTCCTTGAATACATTTTTGGTCTACTCAACTCTTGGTGTTCTTTTTCACAATTGTTGCTAGCTTTTACTCAAATAGCTACAAATTGGTGACTGTTATTGCCGTAACTTGTTAGCTGCAAACCGTCAGTTGTTATCTAACTCCAATAAGGCCTTTTCTCCATTTGGAAACTATTATTCTAAATAGGTACTACAATTAGAACTTTCTTAATTCATGACTTTTCTCAGTCGGTTGACTGCGAAAATAAAATCGTTTCCATTTTTGTTATTTTAGTCTTCTCTTCTCATGTCCTGGATGTAACGAAAGATTTTGATTAATGATCCGGCCATCTTTAAACAGTGAAAATGAAAGTTAAGCCTCAATTAATAGCTCAGTCCTTCACTCTTTAACAAATTATATGCGCCAAACGAAGCTAATTGTGTGCATTCTTTGCATTTTGCGAATTTCGGAAATTCTTTTACAAAACTGGACGTAATCAGACCGAGACATTCGATGAAGTCTCAAGTAATATCTCAATGTTTAAAGCCGATGGTAGTTCTGTTTTCTGGGAACTACGAGAATGAGTCAATATTTATGGAAGTGATATCAGGATGATAATGCGCAGCTTTTTATGGTGAGATGGCTGAACAATCTCTTCTTAGCTCAATGAAATGAATTTGTTATAAGGGTAGATGCAGCATTTACTGCCTCATACAAGACAGTAGGGCGACAGCATTGGTTATTCAGCATTCTACTCAAATTGTGCTAATTTGTAGCACAATTGCTGAAAAATCATTATTTGAGTTTTGGAGACATTGCAGTGTGTCCAATCGAAATAATATTTGAAAATTAATAAATTGACTTCTTATTTCAAGCAAAGGCTCATGGTTTTGTGGTTTAAATCGGAGATAGATTTAATTTTTTAAATGTTTACAAACATTAACTACAAATAAGTGTTCCTTTTAAGAACTGCCTAAGGAATTAAATGGAAAACTCTTTGTACTTTTCTTATTCATCTAACAACAACAGAACTGTTAGTTTGATGCCTTTTAACAAGGAAGCTCTAATTACAAAAGTGCAATTGGTCATATTATTTTTCTGGCAAAAGTACACAACGAAAACTAATTCTGGCTATTTCACTTCCTACATGAGGCAATATATACCTGCAAATGTAAAAATTGTAACGTATATTTCATTAGAGGTCAATTCAAAATTAAGAATCTAATAATTTATGCTTCATTCAGGGAGTAATATGCATACATTCATTTGTGGTAGTTTTCTTTCAAAGGCACGTTTTTTGTATTAATGGGAAACAAAATTCTTGTTTTTACCAAAGTTATAGCGTGCTTGGAAAGCACGTTAAATATCTCACGCTTTAAAATAATGTGAATCGTTCTCATTTTATAAAACGTATGAATAATCTAATTCTTAATTAATAACGTCGCCTGGGTAAGGAAACAGAGTCTCGTGATTGGCGTCTTTGTTAAAAAATATAAATAGTTTTTCTCACAGTAGATAATATTGAAAACAAGATGTTTTGTTATATCAGACAAAATCTTCCCCAAACAAATGATCCGATTTTTTTAAATAGCAGCTCGTAACTCTGCTAGAAATGTATACTCAAAAAGATGATTAAAGTATAATGGTTTAGATAAGTCCTTTGCATATTAATTATTAAAATTTGGCGTATATATCAAAACTACTAACAAACAAATCTGAACAGAAATGAAGTTCTGAAGTTGAACAGAAATTATGATCCAACGAGAGTAAAATGTTTTCATTACTCACATTCCTTGAGATATTTGCGGTACATAATTAAGGATTCTTACCAAAATACTTTTCTTTCCCTAATACAATTCCATTCGATAGCATTCAAGGTGGTTAAATTTAACATTCCTTATAACCGAAGTTATTAGGAAAATTAAAATCCCTGATTACATTCATAATGATTTCCTGAGTTCATAAATATTTAATGAAATTCCTAAGAGTTCAATAAGTCTTTCGAAATTCAGTACTATTCCACTTAGTCAAACAAGGGTTACTTTCAGTAAAAGGAAAAAAAATTATTTCCGTTGACAATTAGGGTGTGGCCGATAGCCGGTTACCAAGGCAACCAGCGCAAGATCTACAATTGAGCCAATTAAGGAACTGCGCTCCAGGCGCGTCAGCGAATGAGCAGCGAGATTTTGAGCGCTAGATGAGACCTCTGCTCAACGTAGGCGTTATGAAACTGATATAAAAGGCAAGCGTAGCCGTTTGTAATCGGTTAGGGCATCGAATGCTAAGGCAGGTGAGTCCAACAAATATATCTAATATTGAAAATTTCCATAATTTTCATTTTGTATCGTTCATTATTTTATTTTTATGAGACGAAACTATTAAAAATACTAAGTGATGCATTTATTTCCATTTACGGGAATTTCGTCGGTAAAATAATAAACTTCTCATTCAAAAACCTGTCATTCAAAATTAAATTTATTCAAGGAAGCTATTATTTGCTAATATTACCAAATCGATGAATTTTCACATCTATTATTTTAAATACACTTTATATTCGACTCTTATTTTAGCAATGTGTGGAGCGAATAAAACTACCAGGACTTACCAAAGGAAGTAGTATCCGCAAGAAATATGACATTTTTTTATTATTTGCTCCTCTATCCCTTAAATTAGATTATCGGAGATCAAAACCGAAGTTAAATTGAAAACACGAATTCCTTTTCAAAAATTCTCATTTTGCTTGCTTATATGCGTCCTTTCATGAAAACGGCGAAAATGCCCTGTTTCAATCGTAAATAGCAGATAATGGAAGTTCAATTGTAAAGATGATTTATTTTATTAGGCGTTCATTTGAGTATTACGACATTTGTGCTAACAATTATTCCGCATTCTCCTATTGCATTTTAAATTGAAATTTTAGTCAACAAAAGGTATTGGTGAATAATATTTTTCCTAATACATAAAATTGCGTGCTACGATATTTCTATAAAAGTTGTTTACAAACGGATAACTTTCTTGTCTCTTCTAGATCCCAACCCAAAACGACTCTCCCAAAGGCAATCAGCAGAAGCCGCCTTCCACAATCAATCCAAAGTCAAATTTAAAAAGACCTTAACATACGAACCAATCGTCATCAAAGAGCTGTGAATTGTATACATACCTACAAAATTTAAAAATGCATAAGCCTCTCAGATTTCCGTCCAGAAAATCACCAAGTAACCAGTGCATATCGCGACTGCATGCAGACATGCCTCAATCTGAATCAATGTAATGGAACTTAATACTAAATTTAACGTGCCTAACTGGTAATCAACATCCAGCATTAAATATTAAAAATAAAATGAATATTATTACGCAAATAACCTACTTTTGATTTTTCATTTGGTTAAGGAAATGGAAACCAATTTTAGCATCCAATTTAATCCATTAAAATTGAGATGAGGTGCTAGTCAAATGGGAAACATCAAGACCACTGGAAGAATACCATTTTATAAAGTATATTAATAGTCATAAAGGGGTGAATGAGTGGTTTTCATCTTTCTTCTTGACTGAAGGTATAATGACAAAAGCATTTGCAGAAAACGGTTTATACTTATAATCCCAATGTTAAGAGATTGGTTGCATAAAAATTATGGTTTATGCTTAAATATCAACGGCGTTCATTTATAAAAATCCAGAGTAACATAATATTCTGAGAATGCATGATACTTTAACGATTCCATATGTTTTAGCTGCAGAAAGTTAGAACCGAGTAGTCAGAATATAATTTCACAAGATAGCGGTCGGGTATGTAATCAGCTTTTAACCACTTCAATTGAAATCTATTTAAGGTAGATAATATAATAGTTGATTATCTATATCCATGTAGGCAATTGATAATTTAAGTTGCTTATCTTACCACTCTTTAAATGTCATATTTTGGCTATTATGTCTTATTTCTTGTTTAATTTAATGACTCATCTTTTACTTACGCACTATAATAACTAATATGCTACTTTACAGATATCTGCCTGGTTCTCACCTAATAAAATTAACCACAGTACTTTCTACCTCTTTTAAACCTGATTTTTATCACGAAGACGAGAGAATTGAATGAGGGGATATTACGGTTTAGACTCAGCAACTTAAGCATATGAATTGCTCCGACTATGGATCACCAACTTAATATTCAAACATTTGAAAAGTATAATAAAAAATCAAATAATCATGACTGTACCTTCATAATATATATATTCTCCTCCCCTTCCCCACCGAAATAATGTATTTATTCAATATTGTTTATTGACTATTTATTTTAACAAATCTCCTTATGTCGTTTCTACAAAAGCCCATAACACATGAGTTGTACAAGCAAGCGTAAACTATTGCGGTTTCTAGGATTTGACCTTATTGTATTTGCAATTAGGTAAGTCATATGTCGAAAAACCTATATAAGAACCGAAGAGAATATAAAATACATGAATAAAAGATTACGTGTACTTCTCTTAACAAGAAAAATACTAATTCAACTGACAAATCATCATTTTGAATACCAAGTAGGGAATGTTGAAAACTAAAACAAGAATTCCTCAAATCACTGTGGCACATTATTCCGTTCAATATTATGTTGTACCAGTATATAAGTCGATTAAATAAAAAATGTAATAAATCACCATTCTTTCGTTTAATTCTGAACAAATGAAGATTAAAACTATGCTCTACTCTGGCATTTTAGTAAAGTTTGTCTTCATAGGTGATGGCTTGTTCAAAAAATAAATTTTGTCTAATCTTTATTACACATTGTTAACGGTCAAGAACCTTAAAGATATATAAATAAATCATTTTGTGAATTCATGAACGGCATACATAATAAGCAAATATAGCAATTTCAAATAGTTCTAAATTTATACAATAATATCTAAACATTTAGTGGGATATGCAGGTTATGCAATTGTCATAACTAAGCAATTATGCATTTCACGGTTGACATTCTCTTCTTATCTATCCACTTATCAACACATTTCTGATAAGGAATCATAGTAATTAAAAATAAAATGATAAACAGTAATATCAATCGCAGTATTAGGCATTTATGCTCCCAAACATTAATTTCAAAAGATAAAATAAATCTTTCAGTCTAATAAAGTTGAAAATTGACTTTAAAATATTTTCTTGTCCACCATATTTTACAGCTATATTTATAACGCAATAATACACGTTTGAAAAATGAAAAAATTGGATCCTAAACTCCCAATCTATTGAACATATTTAAAATAACGACGAATTAAACAATGTTTCACTTTTAATGAAAAACAGAATTAGCCAAAGCAAATGACAAACAAACCATACATCAATAAATATGGCCTTGAGTCTTTAATTTGCATTAGCAACACTGCGATTTTTTAAAATCTGCTATTGTCATTTACGCTGGATGCAATTGCAAATAAATAATTAAATTTAAATAAAAGAACGTAGAATTCTTAGATTCTTACCAAAAGTATAGTGATGGATTCAATAACCCTATTTATTTCATTATAACTAGAGATTGAACACGAATTTTCATTAATATAATGAAAATTGAGGTATATTTTGACAATATTAAAGCAAATGGACAAAATTTTAGGGGAGATCCTTGTGGTGCTGTGGTTGCTGATTGTTTAGTTAATGACGTAGGAAAATCAAAGTGCATGTGCTTTGAGCGTTTTCTTCCATATATAAAAGAATCTTGACGTGTTTTCATAAAAATTCCAGTATAAACACCGATTTTGTTAATTTTTCTAAAATGCAAACTTTATAAATCTCTTATTTGCTTGATTTAAAGCTGTTTTAATGCATTTATTTACGCCTGGTGTTAAATAGTCTTTTTGTCAAGAGAAGTAATATTTCCTAATTTGAAAATCTGTTTTGTTTTTTACATCTTCTGAAAGCCTCAATTTTTTCAGTACGACGTCTTTATAAATTTACTATTAAAATAATAGGGGCAATAAGGATCTGAGTAAAATTTTATGCACATGCAAATTGGGAATTACTCATAAGTTTTATATTTATTTTTCCCCATTTTATAAAACCGAATTAAACAATCGTAATTCTTCCTATTTTTACTAATCATGTTTTAATTTTTTTCTTTTCATGTATTACTGCTTTAGTATCATCGCAATAAATTATTTTATTATTTCAGATGGATGATTTCTCCCGAAATCTATATTTTGATAAAAATAACGAATCAGACAAAGGACCCAGTGTTGATTCTGAAAATTACGAAGAGCGAATCATTGCTAGACGAAATAGAATTGCTGAAAGAGTAGCTTCTCAACAGTAATTTAAAGCTAGTATTTGTCATATCTCGGTTCTCTGAAACTTATTTATAATCAAACATTCTCTTTAATTATAGACCTGGCTATTTCGACGAAAAGGTCTCTAGTGGTGATTTAGAGGATGACACGTTAACCGAAGCGCAAGTTACAGAGAGTATTCGACATATTGCCAACCTATGTCAGAATGGGAACGACTTCATTACCAACATCCGAGTAGCTTGTGATGCAAGAGAAAGTCTTCGACGTACTGAAGAAGAGAAATTGGACCAGGAAAGAGGTGCCAAATTTGAAGCTAATCAAAATGCTACTGAGAAGCTCTTTGATGAAGTATGTCTTTAATCCAAGTGGGACATTTGGTCCAGAGAAGTAAATATAAAGAGAATGGTGATTTATACTGTCTTAGAGATCCATCTTTTCAATTTAATTACCGTAGACATAATATGTAATTAATTAGACTTCTATTAAGGTATTGAAAAGTTTTATATAAAAACTCCTAGAAAGTGAATGAAATTAGTAGTATGTGCGTTTAACGCCTGTAAATTCAAAGACTACAACATTGATTGTCGTCGCCCATATCCAGATTTGGAAACCATACTAGTCAGTAGTGGCCTGCGAGTTAGATGATAAATTCAAGTCTTCTTCCGAAGTGACTTCAGGTTGCCTTCCGTATATCGAAGTCAACTGTTATAAAAATCCATTAAATGGAATTAAATAATCATTTGTAAAATTAAGAATTTTAAACCAAATTCTGTTTACTTTTATATTTATTTATTAAGGAGCATTGCAATACTTGATACACAATGAGACGTCCTTATTCATATTTATAGATCCAAGGTAAATGGAAAGTTGCTGACTATACTAAAGAACCCCACGATCTTCGTCAGGTGGGATAATATGGAATATAGAATAATAATATAGAAAAACCATAGATATCAAATACCTTAAACAGATAATATTTTGAATTTTTGTCTTTTAGTTACTTGAAGATTTGAAAAATAACTGCGCAAAAATAATAAATGAAAAGAATAAGCTAATAGGCGATATTCACCTGGTTTGTTAAAATAATCAATGTTTTATCGATTTTTCGCTATAATATTCCTTTCAATTCTAACCCCATTTTTCCCAGGAATTGAAGGCGAAAGACGATCACTTTGTAAAGGAGCTTAAAAAGAGAACGGAAGATGTTGATATATTGGTTGAGCGAATGGAAGCACAAATGAAGGCAATGCAAAATGCTTACGATACCGAATTGAAGGAAATAGAGGTAGATTTGTAATAATTTTCAGCCAAATTTAAAGTTTTGTCGTTTCTTTTGGTTATACTGCACAAATATTTAGGCTATTATCACTAATAGTTAATAACAGATTGTATCTGTTAATTATACTGATAATATGAGGATGGGTGGGCCCAGTCCTTTATGACTTCTTATCTGAATTTCTTGATTCATAAGATGAATAGATGGGAGGAAATTATAGTTCTCTAAAGTTATCTGTCTCAAGGTGCAACAGAATTCAGACAAAAATGTCGGCGATAAACCTATTGCGCTAATATACATCAAGTCAGAAGAAATTAGCCAAAATCACAATACGTCCCCCTTTTAGAAAGCATTTCTACAGGACCGAGACAACTTACTGAATGAGCAAGATAGAAGTTGGGAAGATTTCATGAGAGAGCTTCGCAAGAAGCAATTGGACTATTTGGAGGAGCGCAAGCATCGAATAGTTGAATTGGAAGACTTAATACAGAAATTGCGGACTAACCATTCCGAGGAGTACAATGAACTTAACCTGCGCTTATCAACAGAAGTTCAGGTAAGCAGCAGTTGAGTAATGGGGCCTAAGTTAGATTTAGATGTTTAGCTATTAGTGATTTTATTTGTAGAATATGGGGACAGATTTGCAAAGGGCGAAAGCTACCTATCAATTAAATCTGGAGAAACTTGAATATAATTTTCAAGTTCTCAAAAGGCGAGATGAGGAAAATAAACTGACATTGGCCCAGCAAAAACGCAAGATAACTCAATTGCAGGATCAGTTAAACAGATTGAAGACTAAATCAAAGAACCTTAAAGACTCTTTAAAGTGTGTTTTAAATATTCTACTATATTTTTTAGGTAGCAATTTCGATTGTACCTTTGACTTTGTAGAAATGAAAATACTAAACTCTCTGGTGACTACGAGAAAATGGTAGAGACATTTAAGGAACTGCAAAGGAATTCAAAGTAGGAATACTACTTAATTATTAATAAGTAGCAAGATCATGGAAACTAAGCGGTGAAATTACCTTTTCAGAATATTAATAAAAAGCGAAGAGGACAATTACCGTGCATTGTGGACAATGAATGAAGATGAAATACGTAAGGATGCAATTAAACTAATGAAAGCTGATAAAATCATCACTGAACAGCAATTGGGCATGAAGTGGGAAAAGCCAGATATGTAAGAAAGCTTAATTGGCATATTTCAAGGTCGCATTCGCTATTTTCATAACGTTTAACATGATTTTGTTCGCAGATCGTTTATGGAAGATGACCTTCCAGAGAATGTACCTGACATTGAACGCAAAGATTCTTCTCTGGCCGCAAGAGTAATGAAAGAAAATGAACAAAATAAGTAATTTTTATAAATAGACGATGTTTTCGATCGCATAAGCGTAATTAAAATCTGTAGGGTATATTTTAAACCGTTAAATATGAATATTACATAAAATGTAAATAAAATAATTACTATATGGCATAAAACTCATGACTGATACAAAGTATTGTGATTAATATGGATTTAAATGTGCATTTTAATATCTAATCTATAAATTGACAGCAAAATTATTTAATATATTTTAGCCAGAGGTTATCGACAGAGAAGTATTCATTGCCTCGAACTCTGAAAGAAGCCTCCAAAGAAATGGTTGACGAGTTTTTGACGATGCTCGCTTTTGAGCCTGTGGGTCAAAAAATTTCCATATATTCTGTTTACTGTTTTATTATGCACATTTATAGTTATACAATAATTTGTATATTTTTTAAAAATATATTTATCATTAACCTTATTTTTATAATTTTCCTTTCACCTGTGTGTCCATACTTATATGTCTATGCCTATACCCAAAATTGCAGGAATTTCTAATAGAAGCTAAAGTAAAGAAGGTATTAAGGGATATGACCTTTGAAGATCAGAAACTGATTCGACTTAATTCAATTCTCACGGTAAGTAGAAACCCTCCTTTTCTACATCATTAAGAATGAATAAAATAACTTAAAATTTTATTATACATTACTTCTACATAATTGACCAACTTTGCAATTTTAAGATGCTTGAGATAAACAGTGAAGAAAAGCTGGACAAAATTTTTACTTATTTTTTACTGCCTTTCAACGGTGAAAAATCAGAAGAACTCAAAAACAGATCAACTGAGCTGAACTCAGGTATATTTCATGAGTTTTTTTGCAAATTATAATTGATGTATTCTAGTAAATTATAGCAGTAAGATTCACAAAAAAGTCATTCCTATCTTATTTCCATGAAGAAAAAATTACATTTGAGAATTTTACTGCACAATGTATAACTGACGCTAGAAATTGTTATTATGTTCTTTTTATCATGCCTCTAGCAATTAGATACCGCTTTAGCAATAGCAATCCACTCAAAACCAAGATGAAGAGAAATAGAACTAAGTTGAACGAATATTGATAATGGAGGGTAGAGATGACGAAGAATCGGGTCTTCGCTCATCTCATATTTATTTCCCAAGACAGAGGTCACAAATTTTCTGAAAAATGGATATATAGCACGTAAATATGTACAAATATCCTAATAATGAGTTTATTTTTTATTCGGCTTTTCGTTTACTGCTTTAATTTTAAAATTCAGATTATGTTCTTGACACCCTTTTTTCTTCAAACCGCAATCATAGACTGTCTGTTAAGATTACACGAAACAGAATGCCACAAACACAGCCTTATGCCTAAGGGCTATATTCGGTCCGCTTTGCAGCTCCTAATTTGGAGTATATCGTGGAGGGCAATAAAGAGGTTTTAGGCTCCCGTTTAGCAGTTTAATACTTTGAAAATCCTAGTAATTGGTAATAGCGATGTGTAGCACAGCAATGCATTGGAACAAGTAAGTGAGCACACTTGAGCTAATAGCCATGAAATCATCCGTAAACTACGTTGCAATGAAAGCCAGTCTAATCTTGAGCACTGATCCTAATAGTTACTACCCTCTCTCAAGAACACATCGGCAATCGAAAAACTTGGAAAAAATTGATTTATTTTTAAAATCTTTTGAATAATTGCCAGTTTATTCGGTCTAAATTAAATACACACATTTATAGATTTTTCAAAAGTTTGTGGCCAGACTTAAATAATAAATATTAAATATTAATTATAGTAGATAACAAAAAATATACGGTTGAAAGTAAAAAGACAGCCAAAAAACATTACAACTCATTCAAAATTCGATGATTTCGTCTTTTTCCCTTTCTAGATACTGCTGATAATGTCGATATATCTGAGGATATAGAAACGGCCTCTAATGAGAAGACTGATTCATATGTCGTCAAACTTATTGATCCCGTTGATGTTCCTAAAGCTCTATTTCGATTTGCCACTGAGAACTGCTCGTCAACCACCGCAGAGCTTAATGATACTTCGAAAGGTCTCAAGAGCGAAAATGAAGCCACCAATTTGAACTTTACTCAATATTTACGCAAAATTTTGTCAGATCTGGAAACGGATACTGCACATCTGCGAAAATACCAGTAAGTCGATTCCAAGATCCTGCAAAAGCTTAATAAAACTTATAATTTGTTAGGAGCACCTTCGCCTCTGAAAATAAAAGACAAACGTGGACGGCCTTGAAACGGGCTTTGCAAGAATATTTAGAGATTCTAAAATCGAGATCACGTTTGATACTAGACAATAAAGGACTGAAAAATCAAAATAAGGAACTCCGACACCTTCTTCAAACTTACGCCCAATCAAAGGTGCTGTTTCAATGTTTCATATCAAATCTCAACTTCAATTTAGATTATTTGTGTTTTTTTTCCATTTTAGGCTGGCCTAAGTCTTGAAATTAGTAATTAAGGAGGAATCAACTTAAAGTGACCTATGTAATCGTACATAAAATTATTAAATAATGCGCAATTGAGCTTTCAATTTTGGTTCAGTGTTTAAAGAATAGTTAGATAATTGGGTAAATTCGTAATTTATTAAACTTTTAGACCATTCGGTTTTCCGTTAATATTACTCTTTGTAGAAATATAGGCTATCACTAAAATCCTTGACATGGCAAACATATGCACAATTTATAATCACAAAAAGCATTTTAACACAAGAGATGGGAACAGAATAATGACATGATTCGGTGGATCAAGAGCCTTACTGGTCTGAGTAGTGAAATCACTAGTGTTTTGTCCTAATTTCCACCTAGTAATTGCCAGTTTACGTAGACTCCAGAAAAAAACATCTGGATTAAGTGGCATCCAATTTTATTATAGAAAACCGTTCAAGGGATTTCCCATGACAACCAAGAAGCAGTCTTTACCTTTGGAACTTCGCCGTGGGATTTTCCAGGGGAATCCGCCAGGCCGTATTTCTAAAATCAGCCTTCTTGCAGAATTAAGGAGAGCCTAAGTTCTGTTGTTATAAGACTATTTTAGTACTGCAGTTGAAGGCCCGATTTAGAGCAGTGACTCTACGAGGACCTGGATAAGTTTAGTTTTCCTTTTGATTAAAAATCACTGAAGTTTTAATATAATTTAGAGTCTTACGAGTTGTTATTGGGCTCTAGAGATGTTGAGAGTCACAGCTTCTGCCGCTCTCCGATTTGTCTTAATTTGTGGTCCTACATGTTTGAAGCATTTTACTTTTTAAATCCCACTATTTCCGAGATATAACCATTCTACACTAATGTGCCTACTTCAGCATGCATTCACATAATTTTAAAGGTATCCATTCGCATATCATAGCTTGCTAGAACTCGCTTGAATTTATTGCAGCAGAAAAATTGTTGGCTGTCATGCACAAGTTATCACATACTCATTATTTTCATGGACACAAGCCCCTTCCGTGTCCAGTTATTTAATCTTCAAACTGAGATGTTCTAAGTTAGAACAGACCCCTTTAAAAATATATTGGAAGGTTAGGTTCACGAGCGAAGACCTCTGCTTTGTACCTTTTCCAAATCTTCATTGCAACAAAAAGATGTTTAGTGGGCCTAGAAGTTCGTCATCACTGTTACGAGTAAGCTCTCGAAGGTGTGTTTTAGGAGTACTTCTAGTAAATCAAACGATGAAGAATTTTGACTACAGGTGGGCATTTGAGGAAACAGATCTTGACTAGATCGAATCTCGTTATATTGTGTCAATTTGCGATCATCTGGGTTGGAATTAACGCGAAGACGAGAAGTTGGTAGCTAGGTCAAGTTAAGGTTTCAGATTATGTGCAGTTTAAAATTTTGTTTTATTTGTCACAATGGGTATCGATAGGGACTTAAAAAGGCATGGATTTATGAATTTAACTTTGAAGAAAGAAGTAACATCCAAGTAGTTTTCCATATTGTACGGCTTAAATACTGATTTTAGAAAGATTGTGGTGCAACACAACCCTTTCAACCATTTGCCAAAGAAGAAATGAATGTCTTTTTACTGCATAATAAGATCATTATTACTTACACCACAACCGAAAGCAGTCAAGTTTTCTTCATAGCAAAGCACTTGAGCATGTGAAACGATACGGTAGTCCAATATGGGTTACAGATAGTAGATATTAAACTGTCTTATAGAATTTAATATTTAGATACCTTTCATATGTTTCTTCCTTCTCGGATATAGCCCACTGGTTCATATTTCTAATACTCCATTGTTCTAGTTATAGGACTCGTTCCCTACTTTCTGAATGAATACATGTTTGTGGTGTCCAGAGATTCACTAGCAGTTTGTTATTCCGAATACATTTTTTCCTGTTGGCCAAGATATTAACTGGATGATAAGAGCTCAATGAATCTAATCATCATAAAATATAATAATAAACAGTGCAAACAATACATATGCGACAAAAAATTCCCACAAGTTTATATCTCGACTCAGTTTCTTGAACATGACCAGCTTGAATGTATGCTTTCTTCTGAAGTCGCTTGAATTTGAACTCGAACATGAAATATGGAATTTAACAAATGCAAATGGATACAAGCTTTTGCCGTGACAAATTAAACTCTGCTATAATTGTCATCCACCTAACAACTGGAGCCCTATAGAAATCTGACTTTCAAGATCGCAATAGCCCATATGTTTACTTTCTCTATTTCACTAATTGTTATATCATAAGTATCCCCTTCGGAAATCGATGCTACCTGTGATATGACCTTCTGTTCAAATGTCCTCATAAACATTTTTACGATGGGGTCTCAGTATCTGCGGCCTGCGAATTCAGTCTAAAAAACCTGAAGGCCAAATTTCATAAAATTTGAGAATCAGAATGGCAAATTAAGCTCAGATTAGCGTAAGTGATCATTATTCAGTATTACATTTTAGACCTGTGGCGCTCTTTATTTGGCGTCCAATATGTTAAAATCTAAAGGCTTAAAGTCAAAACTCTTTAGAGAACTTTCACCAAAACTTCTTGTGACGATCGCTGACTCTTTACGCACGGAAGTATCTATAAATAATTTTATACGAATACTACGATTTTGCATAGAATATTTTAGTTGGTATGATGAAAGAGAACACAATTTCTATCAGAAGAATGGTCAAGTGCTGTTGGATGGATTGATCGATTTTTTCCATCTAAAGGCCACAATGCAACTTCCATTCCCGTTTGGTCCTGCTGATGAAATGAACGCAATTAAGAGCTACATACGCGACATTGGAATCTATGATGAATCAGGTAGAGCGAATGAAAATGTTCCATCGTTTGGGACGCAGATCTATGAGTTGTTTAAAAGATTCGATCACTGTGAAGAACCGTTATCAAGATACTTCCGCAAAATATGCGATGTATCATTGTTGGGTAGCGATATGGTATCTCCGTACAAAGTTTTACTAGACCCACTAACGCAAAGGATACCGATTATAATTTTCTGTATGGATCCAGGTACATGGAACTGCACAACCTTGAAATACTTTGTTGAAACCATGGAAGAGACCCAAACCCTAATTATTACAATTTGCTGTAGAATGAATGAAACACCAATTTCAACTATTCGGTATTTTCGTCAGTACCTTAGAACTTACTTTGTTCTACGAGAATTGAGGTGTCGTTTGATTATTTGGTGTCTAAAAATAGATGAATCTGGTAGAATTATGAATCTCTTTGATTTGCCTTATTTAAACTGCTGATGGCTATTCGAAATGCTGCTATTCATATCATTTTTCGTTAACTTTCAAACAAAATTTAATCTGATTTCTTGTTTTTCTCGTGAAAGATTTTAGGGTCATTGTGTTTAATGGCGATTTTTTGAATATGAGGGTATAACTTTTGATATTAGATTGAGATGTTATATTATCTAATACAGGACTTCTAGAAAAATCCTGCCACTTGCCAGGTCACTTCTAAAAGTAGATTAATGCTGATAAGTGAGACACAAAATTGGCCTCCTGTGAAACCTTAAGTAGGTTTAGGTGTTGTTATAAGTTGTCCGTGGGAAAAGGAAAATGAATGAGGCTAGGAAAATATACATTTGTGTTGGAAGCTTTGTCTAAAATGTTTTTTTCATGAAACTTCTATTGGAGAAGACTACTTCATATGAGAAAGCACAAAATATATACGATGCATGGAGGATAGAAAGCTAATACCTTGTCTTAATATTCCGACTTAGTAGGGGATATGAAAACAGATATGTCATTTAATCTACTCAATAGACATTGTTCTCCTATGCTTGATTTTCCGCGGGGAAGTTCGTCCATGTTAGCCAAAGTTCCTTAACAACATCCATGTTATCTTAACGTCATTTTCAATTTGCGTACATGGAAATTTAAGTTTTCATTGTTTTAAATTCTTTTATTAAAAGATATCAGTTAATCTGAATAGGCTTTTTCACATAGTTATTTGAATGACCTATGCACCTGCCTTTAAAAGTTTACAGATTTCCATCATTATCAAACACTAGATTGTTTAGCTTTACTACTTCACGTAAATACTAATTTAAGCCTATCACTAAAAGGTTGATGTTTCTTCTCCATTCTTCCCTGATGATACACTCTTTTCACTCCGTTTCTTTCCCGTCTTTTGGCTACTGGGTTCGAACAGTTGGAAAATGTACTGGTTATATCCATCTTACAATGAAATCTTGACATGGAGCTCTTTTAAACTATAATTTGCTTCCTATCTTGACATCCTGTTAATTAATATTAATAGTAGTGTTCAGTTAGTGCTTAGTATTAAATGCTCGTAGTGTTAAAATTGAGATAAATTAAAAACAAATTCATACCCACTGACTCTTTTAATTTTATGAGAGGCAAATACTGGAAAGATTATCATTATTTGTCCTGGCGAAGAGTAAATTTTCCCTTGAAGTTCATTAATGATTTCTTCAAGGTTTCTGATATTTTCTTTGTGATAAGTAATCACGAATTTCTTCAATTCTCCTAAATTCCGATTTTCGTTCAGTAGTTTATGGCTCGCATCGATACATCGATCAAAATGTCGAAGTTTCTGATACGTTGCTAAGTTTTACCTACAAGTTATTAAACATGGAATAAACCAGAAATAAACTTTAAAACAAATAATAAAATGTGGAGTTCAAGAGAGGCTTCTAAAATATATAAATGAAAACGAACAAACCAGTAAATCATCTAGTCTTAGAATTTAACTGAAACCGTTTTAAAATTTAATCACATCGGCATTGTTGTAAAGACAATCAATTTGTACGGTTAAAAAGTTGGTTTCCACCGTTATGATGGATTTTCCACGAAATAGTGCTAAGCTGAAGTTAACATATGGCAGAAAGGATGGTTAATAGGCGGAAACAAAGCTATTTCAAGATGCTTTATGATTTTTAACAGAAAATTTATTGAAGAGTCTTCCTAATAAAATTAACGAAGACTATCTAATTCGATGAAATTTTTGTCTAGATCACCTTTCTAGACATTCGCAGTGCCATATATACATATCAGGTTGTAACGGAAGTTCTCTTCCATTTCCACCTGCTCATACTACCCCCCCTCCCTCTCCTATTACAAAACTATATAAAGCCCCTTTACACCATGTGCAAAACATATGCGCAGACACACTTATCACATACCGGCTCCTACGCTACTCTCTCATCTTCACTGTCCCTCAGCTCTCTCTTACTCTCTTATCCTCATGGTGGTTTGATCAATGCACTTTGATCTACACCAATTATGTATCAGGTTGTAACAGAAGTTCTGTTTAGTTTTTGACCTGTGTTTAGGACACTATTATTTCAATTTACCTTTTTAATGTTGTATGCTTATCTAGGGCAATTAATTAAATATTATTTCTTCTTTCAGATTGTGTGATACTTAATGTTACTAATAACTATTTCTAGCCCTAATGCACTCTCCAAATAAAGAGCATATCAGTCATATTTTATTGTCTGAATTTCATAAAGGAAATACTGCAATCTAAGCAGCAAAAATACTCAGACACTTATGGAAATGATGTTGTAAATGAAAAAAGGTGAGTTTCTGCAGGTGGTTTCAAAACCGAGGGCGGGATGCTCAAAATAGCTAAATTGTGAGCAGTTGCAAGTTGCCATTGATGTAAATCCAACCTGCACTACTAGAGAACTGGGCAAAATCTTTCACGTAAGTCGCCATATGACCATATATATGGAAATGACTTAAAGTCCTGGCTTTTGTACAGAACAGAACAAAGACGTTGACCTTTTACTCAATTAGCCGAAATTTGAATGTGTAAAGCTTATAATGCAAATCATTTTGTAGAGAAATTGATAAACCATAATGATCAATCATGAGTCATTCGAAAAGGCGTGAAGAAGTTAGAATCTTCGGTGAAAACTATAATTAATCATAAGTATACGCCAAGTCACTAAACATATAAGAGGAATTCAGCCAGTAACTGAAATAGAATATTAGCTTAAATGGCTAACCCGTGTGCTCTAGACTTAGAATTCATTATTACGATTTCATATATGCAATATTTGATGTGTTACTGAAATTTTTTAAGTAGGACTGATTTATTAATTTAGGCAAATCCATGTGGAATGACCTGATCTCAAAAATTAGTCAGTAATGATTTAATATTGTTGTTGTTAATTTATAATTTGCCATTATGGTGACGATACTTTCGCGAAAAGGAAATCTCACAATGTCAATAGTATTGAAAGCTAGTTATAAACCGAGTAAGGTAAATTATGGGTGTATCTTAAGTAAGGAAGATTTCACCGTCAGAATTAAAAGAAAATAAACTGATTGCAAATACCTTAACTGCTAAAAATAGAAAAAGGGGGAGATTTGATTAGATTTTCCAAAACTTATACTGTATATAAAAAATTATATCTCTGCATAAGTAGAATTATTATGAAATGCATTAGATCATTCAAATTAAATTTTAAAATATAAATTTTTTGGGCTCCGAGTTCTTCTGCTTTTGTTTCAGTCAGTTCATTGGTAAATGCGGATTGCTTCTTAATTTAGAAATTTTTCAATTAATATTATTTAATTTTGTGCAGAATAATAATCGAAAAATAATTGTGCAATGTTTCTAGTACAAATTTAAATTTCTTATTTTTTTATTACTTTTTAATCTGACTTGATTTTACGGAATCATTACTTGTTAATTTAAAATAAATGGAATATATTAAAAATAGTACCTGGCTGATCCTATATAAGAAGGTGCAGATATTTCCTCCAAAAATGGTAGAACCGACGGATTCCACGGAAGGCTCCTCGCTAACGAACTTAGAGAACAGTAATTTTTAATTTTCTTTTCTTAAACTTATTCCTTTTGTTATACTCATAAATAGCTCCAATTTCATTTGATTTTGTGTTTGCAAGATTTCAAAGATGATGAAACTTACCTCTGACAATGCTTTATTTAGAACACATCGAAGAGAAAAAAGACCAAGGAAGGACACTCACGCCCGTTCATGGAGAAAAGGATTTCATACTCAAAAGAAAATGGAATCGCGTGGGAACGGATTCGGAATCGAGTATGTTGAAAAATAGAAAATGTCAACAAAAAATTTTAAAAATTTATTCATTTTGAATTAGAGAATGTTGTCAAAGTTTCAATACCTGCATCAGAAGCAGTGAAAGGAAGAGAACACAAAAGAGAAAACCCAAAATCTGTTGCATCAGAACCAATTGATACCAATGAGGCAGACGATGTATCAGAGGAACAAAAGGAGAAGAAAGAGAAGGAAAATGCATAAATATTTTCTAAAACTTACACGCATGAAAAATTTAGTTATATTATTTAAATTTAATCATACCTAGCACAAATTTCTACTACTTTTTCTTCTTACATTGCAAGGGAATTTATTGCTGTTCTTCCTTTTTTAATTTGAGTTCTTAAATTTTGTTTTAATAAGTTTGAATGAGCATCGCATATATAAAAACGAAATATGAAATATTCATTTAAACTTAGAAACTTTATTCCAATGTCACATTTAAAATAACCCCAGCTAAGATGACGAAAATTAGCTTAAAACCTTAAATTGGTAGGTTCCTTAGGTTTTAGCCTGCTAAATTTCGAATTGTTGTCAATAGAATAAAAATCTAAAACGTAATGGATAACCTGCTAATTTAATTATAACAAGTAATGGGACTGTTTATTAGTAGTTATATTATCATCGTGGAACATTTGAAAAGATGCCTAATCGAATACTGTCATTGTGTCAAAGCTCAGTATTTTTTAGATTCCAAATTAATATTTAAATTTTAAAAAATTCGACCAAATAAAAATTGTTTTAATTCATGTGTTTATTCGACAAGCAGCTGAATTTATTTTCTACATTATTTCTATTTAAATGCAATATTTATATATGATATACACAATAACCACAAAATATCTCCCTAGATTCTGTTTTTGCATCAAGCCTAATTCATTTCTTCTTACTTTAGCAGTATTAATTGATACATTTTATAGCTCTGCAATATATTAATTTATTTGACAAAAGTAATCATACAAAGTAGATCTCAACAAAATTCGTCTGTTTACTAATATAACAAAATAAGACTTTAAAGAAAAAACGAGAAGCCTAAAGTTAATTTTATTGCAGTAGGAAAGTTGCAACAAATAGTTAGGGCTAATCAGAACCAAGGTCACCAATTGGGAAATTACCAAATTGTAGGAAGCTTCTTGATTGCAGTAGCTAAGACCATGGCTGAAAGCTAGTTACAGTGCAAAACACCAAGAGCGGATTAAGCCAAAGTGTATAGGAAAAACCACAACGAGGTTTCAAGTGAGTAAGAGAGAGAAATGGAACAAAGGCGATGAGGGGGAAGCGTAGGAGTCGCATATGTGTATGGGTGTGTGTGTGTATGTGTGTGTGAAAATGTAGACAGTTTTGAGTCATAAAGATATCAGTGCGACTTCGCGGACGAAAACTGAAAAGTTTTCATAGCAAATGTGACTGAAGAGGGATCTCGGAAAATGCGCAGAGTGCCATCCTTCAAAGTGTTTATCAATTATAGTCTCATATTATAATTTAAGACTTTTTTATTTCATTAATCCCAGTCTCAATTGTACATTTTCAGCTTTCTATAGTATGATTATAAGTCATGACAACTCAAAAATTATCGTTTTCCTTTTTGCGAACGGAGGACGGTGAAGTAAATGTACGAAAGTTGGATGGAGAAAGATAATCCAAAGGCTTTCTTCATTTGGTTTCTGGATGCATATTTAACATTTTAAACATGATTCATTTGACTTTATTTAAATGTTAAGGTTTGAATTTTGTGTTTTTGTGGTTTTCTGGGAATATTTGACTTCAGTATCAGGAAATCGTCAAGCAGTTAGATAAACTGTATTTCTTTTTGAATAGTTTCCCCTAGATTATTTTGATACCATTTCTGGGGACTAGACAAAGGATACTACCTCACAAGAGTTTGAAGTTTAATTCGAAAAATCCACTTTATACAAATCTTAATGAATTAACTTCTAATTGCGCAGTCACCCACGCAAATTCATGCTACTTCTGGAGTGCAGTGTTGTTAAAATTTGCATGACTGATAATTAGAAAGCGCTTGGTAAGAATTTGTCAGAAGTAAATTAGAGATTTGCTTGGCACATAATACTTCTTTTAGATTAAAAAAATCTAGTTTTTAAGTGGGTGATGATGGAAACAAGATGAAATACGCCATAAAATTAAAATTTAGAAAGCCGAGCATCTGATGATACTGAAGACCAAATCAAGTAAAATTTTAATGTCATTTACTACTTGCTATCACTTTTTCACATCTTGATATCATTTTGCTATTTCACTACCTGTCGTCTTCAAGCTTCCTTTTCTTGCGTGTTTAATAGTTTTTCATGATTTTCAATTTGGTGAATTTTCACATCCACATGGGAAAAATGTATAGCATTATCACTGAAAGACAATTTTCTACTTAGTTTACAAAAATTAATTAAAATGCTATATATTTTTATTTATTTTGACATTGGTTCTATTTTATAATTAATCAAATTTTTTGCGGTTACTCTAACCCTTTATTGATCTGGATTAAATTTCTCCATTATTGGTAAGTATATATTAAATCTTTGGCCTAGGAGATAATTATTGGTGCTTCCAAATAATGAAAAAAATTTTTGTGCTTAATAAACAATAAGACTTCCATAAAACATCTCCACCCCTTCCCAGGATTCGTTCTGTTCTGTCAGCTACACATTTTCTGTGATTCAGCATGGACATTCATTCTCCTCGTTAGTAGTAGAGTATGAATTCAATACCCTACAAGTCTCTGTGTTTTCGCTAAAATCATATTACAGATTACTTCCTTGTTCTTTGGTCTCATTCCTGCGAGTTAGTAACAACATGGCAAAACGAGCATTGAATTTCCTTCTTGAGATCTGTCCCAAAAAGTTGCCGTTCTCTTGTCATCCTCAAGAACCCATCTACAACACCTTAGGATAATCTCAAGACGGCCGTTTTAGAGTTCAAACTTATAAAACTGGGGATTGAGATACACCAATTGCGGTGACATTAAAATCTGATAAAAGAAACTGGATCTCCAGATACTGAAAAGAGAATACAAATCCCCTCGAGCAACGGGATTCGTCGTCAAGTAGGTCCAACCTAACAATCTAGAACATACCCAGGAACTTCCTGTCCCAACCGGTGATCACCAGCTTGAATAAGTAGCGAATACAAAAGCTAAAATTGCACAAACCCGGCCAAATAATTGCAAACGCCCACATCTTTAAACTAGTTTAGGACAATGCGTATGTTTCAAATCCCTCAGAAACAGCCAAACCTGGCATGAAAGGGTCACTCCAGGATCCTCAGAAATGCCATTAAAATATTTCCTCTTCTACTTTTATTTAGTATGGAAGCATTATTTAGCAAGTAGCAAACCTTCATAAAGCGAATGCAAAGGACCAGCTGGCAAAAACTGGTGGATCAAGCAACCAAAGCCGGAAATACTTTGATACTATCTGAAAAAATATGTATACATCGATGTTTCTCAGTAACCACTAATTACTGATTTTTTTACACAATAATAACCTTACTTGTAATTTCGTTTTCCAGTTATTTTTATGCTTATAATTTTCAGTTCGTGATTCCCTCTTTCTCTAAATAAAATCCTTTTTTTTGTTAATCTCTCATCCTTATTTCTAAATTGTTTATCCTCACTCGTCATATCACCTCTCCAACAAATAGTACTATGGCTTGACCAGAAGAAATATTCTTTGACAGATTTACGGCTCGAACTCACTGTCACTTTCTCTTGCTTTGAGTTTGTGAGAGAGAGCTGAAGAATTAAATTCTACCCCTTTCTTGGTTTTTTGATATAGTAAAGTATAGTACATCTAGAACTTTTATCTAATGTTTCATTGTTATTATAAATAGTTAAATTAAACCAGTTTTCAATTTTGTTAAGCGTTTAAGTTAGCTTTAGTCTATATGAAAGCGATCAATTTTTTTACTGTCCATTGACACAAAAATTTGCTTGTTCCATAAAAACGATTCCAGTTATAAGTTTGAGTCTTCGTTCTATCTGCTGCATAATGGAGAACTTAAAACTAGACAAAGAAGCACGTTGGCAATAAATACCACATGATCCAGTACCATATATGACGTAAAAGCGGTATTCATCGTAGATATCTTGTTTCCAACTTCTGTGCAGTAGTTGCGTTATGAGTATAAGCTTAGTAACTTGATGACTATTATAATATTCCTTTTACTGACAATGTTTAAGTATGACTTTATAAAAGGACATAAAAATTAAATTTTTTAAGTTATTTTACACTGAATTTCATTCTATTCTGGCTTCGAATTTCCGTAAACGTTCAGTTAAGCAGGTAGACGTTGGTAAACATTGAACTGTATGATGAATGTTTCACAAATTAAGTAACTTTAAAGCTTTTGCGACAAAAAATTACAAAATGGACTAGAAAGAGTAAAATTTACCAGCACAAATAATCAGAAAGGAATTAAGGTTTATATTAACTTAATAATTATGAGTTTGTGTAAAAAGTGGCACAAAGAGGGTGATTCAATTACTTTGTAAAATTTATTCAAAAATAATATTCATACTGGAGAGTAATGAGAGTAGACGAAATTGTTAATGATAAAATATACTTTAAAAAGAAAATCGATTCTGCCCTATATTTATTTTTTGATTAAGTTAATAAATATATACAAGATGGCACGACAATTTTGCATGTCATTGAAAGAAATAATGCATTCTTGCAAAATCACTACCAGCCATTTGTCTCTTTGAATGAAATTTAGATGAAAATAAATACCGAAAGACACCTGACGGAAATACCACATTTGAATTATTAGCTTTAAAATTAAAATTGGAATTGAATTTATTTGTTGTTTCCCATTTAACAGCCTAAGGTATACAATCACCAAATAGGAACATTTTTATTTCATGTCTTCATCCGAAATATATCCCTGAATTCAATACGGTCATTTCGCATAATTTACTCATATTAATATCAACAAAATATTATAGTCAAATTATAAAGGCAAGCTCTCATGACCAGATGAAAATATATGAATACCGGAAGAAAAAGATGGTACCTTACGTTAAAAAATATTGATTTACGCACTTTTACTAAGAAATTATCAATTTGCGTTGATGAATTAAGCTATAAGGAATTTAGGGAAACAATCTTATCACTTTATTTCTAATGTATTGCGCATTAGTGGTAATAAATATTGAGAAACAATTTAAACTCTTTAAATACATCATTAAAAGAGAGCAATATGTTTTCGCGGTTAGCGAGGGCTAACAGCAATGAAGCGGAGAATTGATTGGAGCTGGATGCATTGAACAAACCGCAGTTCAGACTCCCAAGGGGAAGGGAGAATTGAGGAAGAAAGGGGATTAGAAGACAACGAAAGAGGATGTGTCTGTCCGGTGAAAGTTTTATCGTATGTTCTCTCCGTGTTTATTGAAAGGCTATTTATAATCGTCACTCTCGTGAGGACATAATTTTAAGTGTGCTATTGATTGGACGGGACGATTGTAGGATGGGGATGGATAGCACTGAATAGAAAGACTGGTCACCGAAACATTGTCTTAGTGATACTCTCCTTTGTGTCCATCATCCGAGTAACAGTTAGCTTATTCTGATCGAAAAAAGTACGCCACTTGAGAGCACACGACGTTTATTCATAAAGCGCCTGAGGTCGCAGGAAAGGTTAACAACTTCACACATCACTATGACGAGATAATTAATTTTAGCCATTAATTATGGCATAAGATGGAAATTTCTGAGACTTGGAGGCGCTCGTCCTTCAATGTCATAGCTGAAAACTTCCCTAGATGTTTTCCTTTGTTCCATACAAGAAAACAATTCAATTATTTCTAGTAATTAAATTTATAGATTCTGGACGAAAATTTCTTAATTTTGATTATTAATCGAAATTGTTATTATATATCAGTATTACTCTTGGGGTAAATAGTAATTTGCTTTCAGAAATTTCCTTATTAACAGAGACCGTATTAATTTGGTTGATATTTGATGGAAAGGATTAGAGATTATGTAACAGAGATGTATTTTAATTGCAGTTCAGTTTGAGTGAACTCGGACGAGCTCCACTTTTCCCTACTTTTAACTGGTTGCCTCATCTTGGTAGTATTACGAAGTTAAGTAAAAACAGACACGTGAAATGTGGCAAGTTTGTCATGAAATAGTTATCAGAAGGAAACCTTTAGTTAGATACCAACATATGGTGCAAGCTCTAAAAGCACACTTTACAAAATATTAGATCATGAAAGAATTTATTTCATCCGAAACATTCAGACAATACAACCTAAACTCAAATTCATCTTAAATATAAAAAATCTTATTCTCGTCATTGTGTATAACTTCTTGTCGATTTTCTTCTCTACAGCTCATAGAAACATGCACAATTTCTCGTAACCAATTGGATTGCCTTGCTAAAAGCCTGTAAAATGTATTTCTAACCTTGGATAAAAAAAGAATATCATATTAAAAAAGTGTTAAACTTATTTCTACTTAACAAATAAACTCATGTTTAAATATATCAAACTATTCAGGATTAAGAGAGGCATCGACTTTCTTCTACATTAGATACCGCAATAGAACTCATCAACCAAGTGTCCTTGGTATAACTCCCTTATTTCACTTGTGGTCTACAGAGGAAAAAAGGTATAGCACATCTTAACTTCTGGGAGATATTTGGACAACTTCTCAATAATATTAGTAAGTACACTGTCATAAACCTTAAAGGAATGAGTATTCTAATCGATAATTTTAGATTCTCTTCTAACTTCTTTAAAATGCAACTGTCCAATAAAAATGTGCGCTAGACAAGACAATATTTGCTGAATTATTTAAAATATTAGGAATTTGGCATAAATCCTATTCTGACCTGGAACTAGCTATTGATAAAAAAATTTTTTAGACCTATTGAAATTGCTCTTAAGTGTTAAACAGTTTAATCACCTTTGCCAGATTGAAATTGAATTTCTTTAAATTTCTCACAAAGGAATTCAACACTTTTATTTGTGAGAGACAAATGACATCGAAAAACGGTAAGTCCAACTAATGAAAAAGTGAGGAAATCAAAAGTAGAGGGCAATGTCAAGTATCAAAGAGTCTTACTTCATTTGATTCGTGAATCGGAGTTGCAAAACGTTCACCAACCGGGCAGTTCACCTTCCAAAATTCAGGTTTTATGATTTGTTTTAAACGAGTAATAATAGTTGATGCTCTTTTTTAAATTTATTATAAAAAATTAAATTATTTTTACCTTTCCAGAATTCTTTAAATAACTCAGATGACACAACACGCATGCTACTTCCTGGTTTAGTATGTTTGACGTAATATATTCATAGCCAGAGAGACATTAGTTAAATAAAGGTTTAAAAGTAGCCTGTTATTAAATGGATAGTATAGATATTTAACTTAGTAAGATTTTAAACCTGTTCTTTAGAACACAGTGCTATTGATATACTATTCTATGGCTCTCATATCTTTTGGAGGACTCAAAGTATGACTTAGGACTGTCACCAGAGGAGGGCAAGAGGCCTCTTGAGAATTTGAACCCAACAGCCAGACAAGTGCTTTATGACTAATTAAAGTACGTTTCATAAAAGAAGGCCTGAATTTACTTATCTTTTATCTGTCACATACTTCGAATAATCGGATATCGTGATATTTGATACGTTGAGATCCTAATACCCTTACAAAATAAGACTTGTTTTACTGTCATTTTCATTACATCATAGGGGTTAAGCTGATATATGCAGAAAATTTAAATAATTGATATTTGAAGCATTAGTAATAGTGGTATTTTTTTAATTAAATTATAGTATGTATTAATAGTGTACGTCACATTTCTATATCCAAAATTCTATGTTATTAACTTTAATTTAATATATTTTATCGTCCAGGTTTAATGTATTCTGAAACCTTATAAATATGATTAAAACGAAGAAATCGTTCATTTAAAATACGCTTTAACATATTTGAAGTGTTTTTAATTATAGAAAGTAAGATATTGTGTCCTTCTGCAAAGAATATGCAAAATAAACAATAAATTAAAAAGAAATCATTGCAAAATGAAGATGAAATCAATATATATTGAAAAAATTGTTAGATGAGGAATTCAAAATTAATTAATTAAATAATTAAACACGGATTAAGAATTTGCAATAATAATGTTACGCAGACCGTCTTCTCTACTTTTTGGGATTATTGTTTTCTGTTATTAGATATTTGCTATTATTCTTAACTCTGATGATGGTGACCTCGGTTCTAGTCACTTTACCACGCTAGTGTTCGATAGCAGTGAACCTGTTGTTTAATATAAACAAAAGACTAAATCCAATTCCTTGCTTTTGACATCTTTGCACGTAACATTAAGTTTCAATTTCTTGTATTCTCTCTGTTTTCAATGACATTTTTTTAGAATTCAGCGTATTTCTTATGTTTTAACCAACTCTGAATTAGAAAAGTACTAAAATTTTATTTTACCTTCAATTGGACTTCCACAAAATACAGCCAATTCACAATATTTTTCCGAACCATAGATTCAGTCTCCAATCTGAATGCAACCAGATTATAAGCTTAGTGATTATTGAAATTACAAAATTCTTTACGCGGTATATGTGCAGGCATTTTTCTCCGCAGGATTATACAACGAAATGGATAAGCTATTGCATACCAAATTTTACCCAAAAATTTATTCAACTGATTGAACAGAGCTTGCGGAACTCTGCAAACGTACTTATTTATTTTATTCAAGTAAGCGTCAGGAAACCCACCAAAAGAAGAAGTTCTTCGGAGGATTGTTCGGTTATGTCTGTTAATATTATCCTTAGCTTACAGGAACTGGCCTTCCTGTTGAGATTAGTGGTTGCTCTCTGAAATTAAGCAAATCGCATTCGAACAATATAACGGCTGTATATTGGAATCGGCAGGATCGAGAAAGTTGATGTAGATAAGACAGTAACAGTAACTGGTAAGGATACGATCCATTCCAAAGTTTCCATAATTAAGAGTAAGTAAGTAAGGCAAGGGCAAGGGCAAGGGCAAGGGCAAGGGATACCGAGAAATTTGTAAAGCGAATCCCTTATGACGCTTTTTTCACAATTGTACTACTGGTGTCTGATAACAACACCTTCTCCTTAATACCGCGAGAGGGCTGATCTTAGGATTTCGCTCTCGCAGAGCCATGACATGTGAAGAGGTAGGTAGGTTAGCGGATTCCTCTAGGAGATCTCCATTAAATGATATATTATTCATTTCTTAATGATAATGTAGTTGCGAATAGCCTATTTTCAAGAATAATGATTTGAATGATCCTGTTTGATAGCATAATAAAGCCAATATCTAGAAGAAGTACATGAATAAAATGTTGGGTCCTTATTTCCGTTATTATTTTTACAGGGGCTTCGAGTCAATACAAATGCAGATGCCTATCTGAAAATGGAGACATTATGCCACGGTTGTCAAGTCGCCTCGGATAGACAGCGTAGCCAATGGAGGCAGACCCTATATCTTCCAAAATGAATCGGCTCAATCCCATTAAGCTCTCAAGTTGGCCGAGATTTTTCATTAAGTCACAGTACACCAAACTCACCACACCTTAATCCACTGTATTATTACTTGTGAGGTAGAGGGTAGTTGCAAAGGAAATAAATAAGCATCCCCATAACACCAAATCGTTTCTCATGGAAGCAGTAGTCCGATTAATGGAGGACATCAATAAAGACCACCTGATCTGACGAAAGTTTGCAGTCGCTTTCAGACTCGAATAGAGTGGTTGGTAAAGGGCGAAGGAGGATGTAGAGAATGGAACCTGGGTTAATATTATGTTTATTTGTTTTATTACAGGAAATGGTAAATTGTAAATTTCAATCGTTAACAGTTTTATTGTCTGTTTTTCTTAGAGTGTGTAATGCATCCTCGGATGCCCTACGCACCCTGTACATTAAATAAGCATGTTCTAAATAGGGGTGCATTATAGACCACAATGTAGACAAGGCGAAGGAGAATGAAAGGGCATAATTGTCTGTAAAAGCACAGCATATAAAAAGGTAGACCAAGAAGCCNAAAGGAAATAAATAAGCATCCCCATAACACCAAATCGTTTCTCATGGAAGCAGTAGTCCGATTAATGGAGGACATCAATAAAGACCACCTGATCTGACGAAAGTTTGCAGTCGCTTTCAGACTCGAATAGAGTGGTTGGTAAAGGGCGAAGGAGGATGTAGAGAATGGAACCTGGGTTAATATTATGTTTATTTGTTTTATTACAGGAAATGGTAAATTGTAAATTTCAATCGTTAACAGTTTTATTGTCTGTTTTTCTTAGAGTGTGTAATGCATCCTCGGATGCCCTACGCACCCTGTACATTAAATAAGCATGTTCTAAATAGGGGTGCATTATAGACCACAATGTAGACAAGGCGAAGGAGAATGAAAGGGCATAATTGTCTGTAAAAGCACAGCATATAAAAAGGTAGACCAAGAAGCCATCTTGCCACAATAGCTACTTCCGTCCAGAGCAGCACATGATTGCAATGGCACTTATATTTCCATGTTAGTCTATGCATTGCTGAGCGCTTCTCTCTTGACTAGCGAGGCTGCCAATTAGCCTAAATTCAATGCCTTTATGGCTTGATGGGTGTTAGAAAATGGAAATAACATTTATAGGCGTAAACCTCTGAACTGTGTTTTAATGTAAATATGCTTTTTTCATAGTAATTAATCTTCCAATTAGACGTCTGAATGTGCAGAAATGATAAATTGTTTAAAGTTCACCCTGTCTTTCAGTTTGAATTTGGGGTTTTAGACGTTATTATTAGTAGATAACATAAAGAGGACTTACAAGTTTGATTCGTGTAAAAGCATCCAAATAATTGAAGTAACAAACGAGTCCAATAAAGCCTGAAATCGGTCAATGAAACCGGATATTGAAGTCAGGACATAAAAGTCTTACTTTAAACAAATAAAGTAAGCATTGAGTTGTCTAAATTCGGTGAATTGTGGTATTGTGAGCTTGTCGAACGTTTGTTTTAGTTTCGTAGTAGGTCATGCTACGTATACTGATTGGAATCTTCTTACAGACAAGGACAGCGATATTTTAAACTTTTGATTGAATATAACCCTCGTTTCTCGAACAGTATTATTCGGTTTGATAGCGTGAGTGAAGGTTTCTGAGTTTTAAAGAACAACAACTTTTACACATATCAAGACAAAGGATTTTGGGTGCGTTGATAGTCGTAGACAATTTTTTCATTCAGGAGAGCCTTTCTTTCATATAATGATAACTTTAGCTTTCAAATTATTGATTTCAATAAGTGAATGAGATTTTCTGAAAATATTCTTTCCCCAAGAGGAGATTAACGCAAACCTGCAGATAGTGCAAATTATTACTAAACGGCCTTCAAACCAACGGAACTTAATAAATTCTAGCATTTCAAGAGCGAGGTGAATTGGATCACTACACTTCCCGAAATGGGACGCTTCAAGTTCCACATTTCTTTGGCACTGACGGCGACGTATGCTTCAGTCTAATTCGTGCCTTTGACACAGACTTTTGTTGAACATCTTAACCAATGGGCCTGTGGCATCCTCGGAACACCTGTTTTCTATGTGCGTCTCAAAAATTTTAATTCGATCTGTCCAACTGTCAGATGGTGACATGGTATTGGTTGCTAACCCATCCAACAAAGGACGCAAAACAGTCTACTTAGTTTAGTATATCGTAATTTGGACCCTAGATCACTCTACACTGGCGCTCTATTATCTGCTCTTCCAAATCCTGATTCTATTTGCTGCTTCTCTCTTCTTACTGGTATCTAATATGCCTGTGGCCTAACTCAAATATTGGTCTTCTAATGTGGGAAAGGCTACTTACAATTAGCCTATAAGATCACTAATTTTGTAAGGGATACCTCCTCGCCTAAGCTAATTTTACTGGCTGAACATTGTACTACCTTAGACCCAATAAACAAGTCTTACATGAATCAGTCATTTCTGCGACAATACCCATTAATTCATTCACAAGTCAAAATTATCGTTGGCATAACATTTTGCAAAACATCCTCCCTGCCTGTTATTATTTAATAACAGGCAAGACTTATAATCGGGGAATTCATATACTGCGAAACTTGGGACCAGCCACAGACTCGCCTCCTCTATATAACGATCCATTTTGAAAATAATACTAGCCTTTTCTTATTATTTTGAACATTTCTAGAAAGTATCTATTTGGAAGCCAACAAACACATTGCTTATGAGAAATTGGAAGAAGTGAAACTAGGATATTCGCCATCCACTGGAAATGCGAAAAGAAAACTGGAAAGCACGAAGACTGACACGAGTGCAGAACAAAACACTGAAAGGCTAGAAGCCGAGATATACTCAGATTCAACTCCATGCTACTTTAGACGGAAACAGATGCCATGGCAAACTAATTCCTTCCTCTTATTCTTGTACCCTTCAATATTCGTGATTTATATTTATACTTCCTCACTCTTGTAGACAATCATAGCCTTTCATTCTCCCATTGTAAGACGCAACGCAAATAGATAGCAACTACTTAAATACTTGAGTAAATCATTTATTTACAATTAAAATAAATTCAAAGGGGGAACTCTCAACTTCAATTTGGTACACCATAATAAAAGCAGTATATAAGTTCTGCACAGAGAAAATAGAGCAATCTAAAAATCCACCTTTAGAGGGAATTGGTCAGCAAGGAAGTAGTTGAAGGATCTGTTGATGGGACTCGATCTAACGACTGCGATGGACCCATCGTATGACCTTAGATTCCCTCCCAAATGATAAATGAAAACACGAGAAGGTCATCCTCAAACGCCCAACTGACCGATTAACTATTCCATCGTGCATACTCCGGCATTGTGCAGTCTCCAGCATGCCCACATCATACGTTCTTACCTGTAGGCGCAACTGATACCGATCACTCAGTCAAGGAAAAAAATCGGACACACGGTACACTTTGCTAACAAACATTAATAGGCGAATGTAAATGCATATGAAACTACTTAAATCAATCGAAGCAGAAAGGATACATTGGAGATCTGTAGGGATAGCCATCATTGCGGTATAGGACGCAACAGTATCCGTCACCAACTCTCCCCTCGATAATATGGCAATGGGGAATTAGTCGATGGAGGACAAAATCTCAGAGCAATGTAATTTGTACAATCTGTGTGAAGAGAGATTCCTCGACAGGGAAATTGTGGCCTATATTGGTGGCACAAACCCTGCACGAACTCTATTTGTTGGACACTCAGGGATTGGTCAAAATAAACCTAAATGGGGAAAACAGAGTCTACTTAATTGTATTTGAGTAAGGGAGGGGGTAAAGAGATAACCAAACCCACGGATTCATAATCGTCTTGACAGGCTGAACTCTGATTGTTGTTTCGATTATTGGTGAGGTGATATGATGAAAGAGTCTGTTTTTGTCCCTTTGCATGGTCGATAATTATTGATAATAGGAGAGAGCCTAGAGTGGAGGGAAAAGAGAAATTTGCACCTTTAGTGAGTTAATTCACTTGGCGGCAGGGACTCAGAAGTCACCAAAGTGGGGTAGGTAAAATTGGCCAACTTATTGCCCCAAGTTCTTCCAATTATCGCAACCATGACGAATACTGCCCATGCAGTGACATCTTTGTCTTGTCTGAATCAATTTTTGGATTGGCGGCGAGTCTTATTTTACTTAAAAGTGCATTCTTCGTCTTTGTACACACGACCATCGGAGTTCACAAAAGGTCTTTCGAGACACCCAACGCACTCATACACCCAACATCCCTCATTCGATGTTTTCTGAGTTTACTTTCCTCATCTGATAAAGCCATTCTACAAGTGGTCTCTGTTCACCTTTGCTATCCATTTCTTGGAGTGAAGATTGGTAGGAACCAGAAGGAGATAGCTTGCAGTATATCAACGGGGTTTGACATGACAAGATATCTACCTGGTTTCTTCCTTTATGCAAGTATAGTTGACAAACCAGGCTTGCATATACTTTGTCCAGAACCAAGTAATTAGAAGAGAGCGACTAGAACACATAATGCAGAGGATTTTAAATGTTGGGAAGATGATTTCTGTAGAAGCCTAATTGCAGTCAAGTTTTGCAGTGTAAAATAAGTAAGAATCATCCACCCGCCAACACTATCTGTTGAATATAGCAGATAAGTTTCGCGTGAATGCGTTGCAACACTTATCACAGCCAGGCACGATGGAGTTCTAAATCAAGCCCGTGATGTTAAGTGCTATCATAATTGGTCATGTGAACGACTGTCGTAAATCCCGTAAATATGATGAAATTTCATGCGGATTAATTATGAGACGCAAAGATAAGTTGCAGAGGAATCTCTTGTGCATCAACGTTTAATATGGGCAAATTGCAAACATCTGTCCGGATGCAGTGCAATTTGAGAGGTGCAGCTAAAACGTGGGGTCCGTCGAACTTGATGAGCTATCGATTGTTGAGTCCCCACGTTTCCATCGGGCTATGTAAAACCACCTGTGGAGAAGGCGTCGCTGCAGTTATTGACTAACCACGCAGCCAATCATTAGTCACATCTTCAAGCCTTTAGAAGTAAACTTATTTTGTTTATAAGAAGCCGCTGTTTGAGCTGTAAGTCATCCCTTCACCCTTCCCTTAAATAAAGGACAATTGAAAAGTCATAAAAATTGTTTGCCGATTAATTCTCAA
>CAADRB010000016.1:14371-35208 GCA_900708905.1 Hymenolepis diminuta | reverse complement strand
AATTTAATTGGAGATTAATTGTATCCTAATTTCACCCGAATTTTTACTCCTTTTACTTCATAGTTGGGCCATCTTAAAAGGTCTACAACACTTGTATGTTCACATTGTTTAGGAATAGTGAAACGAGTGTGAATGCACGAGTTGTTCAAATGAACAACTTATTTGTTGATAAAATCGAAAGTCTACCTCTGACGGATTTTTCCTTTATACTTAATTGAATGCATTCTTTGTGTGCTTGGAGAACTTCGAGGGTCACTGCAGAAAACTTATTTCTGTTTGACTTTATTATCGAAATTTATTAAAAAGGCTACCAAAAGGTATAATTGTTCAATACTTTATGTGTTGCTTTTATGTAGTAAATATTTACTAACTCGCTAATTTTACTTGAACTCACAGCAAACAGAAGATCGCTTGAATATCGATGAATCATAGTTCCATGATCGCGCACTGATGGGACACAGAAATCTAAACTAGTAATAACCGAGACCAATAATAATTTTTAGTTCTTTCAAAAAAAATAGCAACAAAATTTTAAAAATTGAAACCATTTAAAATATTCAATTCCTAGCATATTTTAATACATGTTGTTTATAAAATGCAAGTAGAATATATGAAATACACATATCAGCTCAGTAATGATGCTTCAAAAGAATTATATGTATTGTTTTATTATGGCATTAACCATTAAAATTTTCATTTTTTAATTGTTATAGCCCACAATTCATAAGTAGTCTACACCGTTCCAATATTATATAATGTTTAACCGCTCATATTTGTTCGGAGATTGGGCAATTTGGATGAATTGTAAAAGCACAATTTCCTCAAATGAAATAAGAACGTTTAACGTTTTTAGTCTTAAAGAACTTCATATTCATTTATTTTTGATTTTACAGTAAATTGAATTGTAAAGGTATTCTTTAGTGACAACGCAAAAATTCAAAAATATTGAAAGAATATTGAAATAAATTGCCAATTATTTATATAAATAGATAAATTGCTAAGTTTAATTACTTACGCTTATGAAAATGCATATTTTGTTAAAATTCCCTAGAAGTATTGTGCGTAGTTGTCGAAAGAAGTCCCCCAGTATCTGTTGGCATTTGTGTTCTCGCTGGTCGGTTTGTGGTTTTCAATATTTTATCTTTGCAAGTTATTTGCGTCTTTCATAAATATAGTTTAATTTCGAAGGTCAAGGTTGATAAATTAAACAGTTTAATGCATTTACGTTTATTTTTAATTTATGATGGCATTCAATTTTAGGTTAATTGCTTTACTCTGAATCCATAAATTATTTGTGGTAATTTAACCTTATTCGTTGAGTGTTTGCACGTCGCTTTGCATCAATTTGTCTAAGATAAGTCATTTTTTATAGATAATGAAGAGTTTTATTGAAGATATTTTTCACTGAAGATAAGCTTAAAGATAATATCTTTAAAGTTGCTGAGTGTTATACTATCAATCTCTATTAATAATGTGTCTTTAGGAATGTTTGACCAAAATGCTCCCCAAGATGCAATACCCCAAGCCGATGCTCTAATTAACGTAAGTACATTTGCAATTGTCTTGTGCAGTTTTTGATTGAAATGCTTCCCTCTTCGCTCCTCATAATTGTTAACAATTTCATATCCATGCATTTAGTATCCATATAAACTGTAATTAGCGAATTTTCCATATTAGCCAAGTAATTATAAGAAGTAAATTCCTAACTCCGTAGAAATGAAGTCATGCAATGCTATTTTTTCCACCCGTGTAACTGATTAGGTAGTTAACGAGCCTTATAAATGGACTTATGAATATTACCATGTTGTGTGAATTTGATAAACAATTGTTTTAAAGTAATAAACGCCAGGTGTTGTGGAGTTATTGTAAATCGCCTTACTTTATTTCGCCAAGTTGTTAGACGTTTTTACACCTTCCCGTGAGTTATGCGTACATTAGTGAATTTGGCGGACTTCCTTCGTCGGCCCCCGTCCTCTCTTCCGCTTGCCATTCTGGAATATTCACACAATTCACAAATCGTCTCCATCTTAGTTCTTCTTCAAAAGAATTAAACTGACAGTAGTCATTCTTTCGTTTAGCAAGAGAATATTGATGAACTACTTTTTTAAAGACTGTATAAATAAATTCAGTAGGGTATGTAAATATTTAAGATCTTCAATTTAGGAGAGGTGGGAAATGGAAGACAATTTGACTAGTAAAATGCGAATCTTTCTTCGTTTTGTACGATTCTGTTCAGATCACGATTATTTCATATACGCCGAAGTCATAATCACGTAAATACCGAATTGGTTCTAAAATGAGATTAGTTTATTCTTCGATTTCTGCTGATTATATGAGTAGTTTGGAAAGGTTCATTTAAGGTTGTTATACAATTAAATTGAAAGCATGTCGACGAATGATCGTAAGAATAGCATTTTTATTTTTTATTAGAACTGAAAAAGAGCAGAAGAAAATCTTCAGCTCTATAGTCCAAATTCTCCCACTTCGCCCTCTTTTGAAGCTGTGCATCCACTTGTATGACTAATATAATGGTAATATTTTTTAATGGATGGGTTAGTGTTATTTTTAAGTAGAGTTAATCTCTAGTGAAATCTGTTGAGCTCTGCTACGTTAAGAACATGTATGATCATCCTGGTTTTTCTCGGCCTTTGGAAGAATAAAAAAAGTGAATTGAATTGATAAGACGAACCATTCTTATCAGTCAAGCAGACAGTAAACAGAAGACAAGAATGTGCACAGCAATCTCCCCTCCCTCCCTTTGCGCATTGTTGCACACACGGCGCACCTGGGTCTATTGGAAGTGGGTACCTGAGTCATTGGTATAGGGCCTTGTTGTAGTGTGCATCACACGCATTCACCATATTGGCCAATCCCTCATTTCTGTCACTCGAGAATCTTCGATTTAGCAGTAAATATAGGGTGTAACACATCGAATACGGCGGTTCGCATGTTTTCTCCATATCGATTTTGTTGCAAAAGAGTTCCGAAACTGAAAATAATCAAAGAACAATAACACCCTTTCTCTTATTTTTAACTTATATATATATATAAATATATATATATATATTTTGTCAGAATTGTCAGAACGTGTATAACATTAAAAGCTTTGATAACGAGCCAAGAAGAGAAAGTGGGAGAGTCTATACAATAGGCCCCGAGTTATTGTGTCAAATAAATATCTGGGAGGATGGTGGATCGAATATCTAGACAGTCGTTGATTATATTATCCTATAAACAGCCTCATTAAAGGAAGGGAAGTGAGCTTCTGATTAGACAGTGGAGTGGAATAGATTAGGGTGTTATAGTCATGTATTTTTTCGTCTAGATTCCAGACGAGATTGAACCAGTTAATGTGAAGCAGCGCTTTCCAGATATCTTCAATAATTTGAATTTATTCGAAAACCGCCTCGAAATTCCTGGAATTGCTCTCCATCTCAGCAGGTAAGCCAATGCTTGCTGTACATATTAAATGAATAAAATACACGTCTTCCAAGTCAGAGTTTGGTGGCTTAATACTCACTTGTGCTCCACTTCTTACCATTATTTCCCATGTCGGCACAAATTAGTTGTACAACTTTAATCAAGAAAAAACATCTGAATCCCATAGGAATAGAAAAGATAGCTCAGTTTTAAAGTGAGACAGTAGGAGTGAGAATTAAGGAATCTGAAAATCCTTACTTACTCTGAGCTCCGGAGTTATGAGGTTGCATTCTCATTTTATCGTCATATTGTTCGTATAAATACTAGTATTGCATATTAGCTATCGATCGGGCAAATGAGTCGATCAAGAAGCAGACCATCGATCCGGCCGTGCTATTTTATCTTACATTCGTTTGTGAAGTATGGATGAAACATTTCTCTCTCTACAAAAACTTTCAGTTGAGGTGGATGTTCTTCCTTTAACATTGGGCTGAAGCTGTCCTAACTAACGGTTGACAGTTAACATCAATTCTAGAACAGAAGATCAAGTGCTGTTTTTGGCCAAAACGTATTGATCAAGTCGGAATGAGGATTGAAGGGAGTAAGAAGGAGAGAGGGAGAGGGAGAGAGGTGAGGAACAGAGGGGATGTGAGGGAAGCGTAGGAACCGGTAACCGACAGGCGTGTGTACGAGTGGAAATCGAAGACGGTTTTATGTGAGTCACTTGGGTAGGGATGTAGGAGAACATGGGCGCAGATGTACTTTTAAGTGAAACGAGGCTATTATAGAGAGGGAGGAGCCGATGGGTGCATTTAGACTTGACAGATAGGGGTTTTGCGTCATAAGGACATAAAAGACGTCAGTGTGGTTTCATGGGCGAAAAACCGAAGTATTGTCATAGAGAATGCGGATAAAGAGTAATTGTGGAAATGCATGGAGTCATCCTTCAGTCTCCACCCAGCCCTGAGGTGCGTAAAGGCGGTTCAAATTTGTGGCTGTGAATTGGTGCAAGTGTAATTGTTCTGTTCAAACCAAATGTCTTACTCTTCGAGAGGCCGTAGGAAATAGATGAGGAAACCGAAGCTTGCATATGATGGTAGAATGAAATATTGTAAGAATAGTAAGCACAGAAATGAATTGAAATGGGGAACGCAGGCTAGTTAATCGAAATGTCATGAATAACAGGCAATCAATAGACAATGGGATATATGTGAATTAAAAATGGAGGGGTTATTATAAAATTATGAAGAACAGGTAATTAAGAGTGAATGGAACATATACGATTTTGAAGGGAGGCATTGTAGGAAATAATTTTCGAGCCCCGTAACGATCTGAGAAACGTACCTCTTCCACTACGAGTAACTGGCTTTGGCTGGAGAGTTTAGAGGAAAAACTGATGTAACGTTTTCAGTTACAAGCTTGTCAAGATAGGCGGGTTTTATGCGAGCCATAGAAAGAATAGATTCTTTGCCAGTGGGTGATACTCAGTTGTGCGAACCCGATTTGTACCAAGCGGATTAGTTACTTCGGAAAAGTGCTGAGACTCAGATGGTGTTCTGCGATCTGTCGTTATGGTAGAAGACACGGTAAATGTAGCGATCCATCTCTGTGAAGGTTCTGGCGACGGATTCGGCAGCCAAGTCACGCATAGAAAAGCGTCTTGCCATCGAGAGAAACAGTCGACACAAGTTAGGAGATAGGAGAAATCAATATAGAGTGGGAGAGGACGGAATGTATCAATATGGACGTGGTAAAATCTGAAATGTGGTAGTGGAAATATTTCGAGTGCGGTTTTAGTGTGTTTATCAACTTCCGATAGATGGCACGCTTGACGAGTTTTCATCCAGTCTGCGATGTTCTTGTGACAAGATGGCCAGGCGAAACGATCAGCGACGAGTTTTGAGTGGGTATTAAGTTGGGAGAGAAAAAGGCAAGGGATTGTACCACAACTTTCCTTTGTTCCGGTATTGGGCCAACAGCAACCTGTGAAGCGTCTGTGGATAGTGTTAGGGTTTCTTCTGGTTCTTGATATGCGATCGTTGAGCATTCTGTTAACAGGATTCTACCTTCATTGAAGGCCGTTACAGCTTCGGAGGGGGGGGGGGGAAGTAGAAATTGGCCTTTGTGAGCGGAGAAATCCCTGCTGCAGAATTGGGAATAAAAAGCAGTAGAAATGCATCTAGCCTAAGAGCCGACGGAGTTGGTTGAGGAATTTCGGCAGCGGGAAGTGTCGAACCTCCTTTAATTTTTCGTCAGTTTGTCGGAAACCTTTGGGAGAGAGAGTGTGGCTAAGGGAAAGTGGGATATTTTACCCCATTTCACTTTTGAAGGGATTTATGATGAGTCTATGAAAAATCGGTCGTTCGAGAGCAATCTCCAACTGTTTCTGATGTTCTTCCTTCACTCTCTTCTCTACGAAGATCTGGTGTTCTGATTGAAAAATATCAAAGGAAGTGGGTGGTAGAATGCCTGTTTCCCGTTGGAGTTATAGTTCTCTAATTACAGTGAATATTGGTGAATACATTCCGTTAATAATAGAGAACTATCTTGTCATCGAAGGTCATTAGACGCTCTAACAAGTGTTTCGTTTTCACAGACAATTCTTTTACCTTTATTTATCTAGGTTGTAAGTGAGCAGTGGTAAGTGCCTATATCATGGAAGATAAACTATGAGTAGTTGAACTGAAATGGGTTAGCTTTAAGGAGTTTTTTAGTGTGTTAGTTTTACTAGTAAGACCGCATTTTCTATGTGACTATTTAAAAAGAGAAGTTAAAAGAGAAACAGGTCCCTTGATTGGAACAGTTTTCCAGCATCCCCTCTTGATGAGTGGATATCGACGATAAAATTCGAGCCCACGACCTATAATGTGACTTCTACGTTGACCTCTGAAGTTCCCTCAACTTGGCGTTAAGTTTCCCCTAGATGGTGCTTGTGACTTGCTACATCTTTGAAAAAAAATTGCAATTGATTCTTTGGTTCATCTAAGTTCTATGCTTCAACAGATTTGAGCTCTCAAGAGAATCTAGAGGTCAAGTCCCAAAATTGTAGCTTCGGACAGTCGCAGTGAACTGCGTCCATTGGATAAGATGTGAACAAGTGACTAATTTAAAATTCGAATCTACTCCTGTTCGTCTTTTCTTTCCAGTTATTTTGCTCTTCCTCTTTTTTATGTGCTTGGCCATTGCTAACAATTTTTTGTTTCATGCAAATATGAAGGATTTTGCATTCTGAAACTGGATAATTGATGCACTTATTCATATTTTAGAAACTGGCAGGATTTTAGAGGATCCCTACTCAAATGCTAATTTTCACGCCTCATTAGTGGTCTGTTAGGCTATTCCGACTGCGACAACATGCRTAGTAGCATTCATAATTAAATCCCTATTCTCTCTATCCCCCCACCCTCTCCTCCCCTCCCTCAATCTTGCACTGCGTTTATGACTCATTTTGTCTCGTCTGCTCGTTATTAATCTAATTATTCTTTTGTCGTAGAGATGAGCAAAGATTTATTGAACAACTTCCACTTATCGCCGACATGTTAAGTAAAGCGCATGGCCAGGAGATTGAGCATTTGTTGGGGGTGCTCCCCTCGACCTTTGAAATACTTCGCAGGATTTTCTGGAGGTAAGTTTGCTTATACAGAGTTCCTGATGTTCTTTTTATTACCCAGTAGTCTACCTTATTTAAGTATACTAATTCAGAAATGTCTGTATCTGTTTTGTTAAGGCAACCTGGACGTGGGCAGATTAGAAAATTGTTTCATTTGTTCTCGATGCGTAATATCCGTCTGATACATCACATGATTTCCCGTGGGTAAGTTTTGCTTATACAAAGTTCTTAATGTTCTTTTTATTACCCAGTAGTCTACCTTATTTAAGTATACTAATTCAGAAATGTCTGTATCTGTTTTGTTAAGGCTACAATTTTCGTCGGCGGAAAAAGTTTTCACCTGCTTCGTTGCTGCACTCCTGTTGTATTTTATCAGCGATTATTTATCAAAGTTATTGTTCTGGCGCTGTATTAAAATTGTAAATGCATTGAGAACTATGTTTGGTGATATCCCATTTATGCGGATAGCAAATTACGGTGCATCGGTGAGTTTATCGATATAAAAATCGTTTTTTAAAGTCCCACTCTAAGGTCTTATTTTGTGATAGGATCTTTAGCTTAATTTCCAAGCCCATCGAAAGGTAGATCTTTTCAGTACTGACATTTGGTGGAAGTCTTTAAATAAAATTCTACCACTTCTGTGTTTATTGATACGCCATTCAGGCTATTGTAAGTGATCTGGGTTGACTGGTTGACTAATTTTCGTGGTTGGTTATTCCACTCAGATTTATTTATATCTCTTTAAAGTGAAGTCATGGAGATCAATAGCGATGCATCTACTACTTTTACGCAAATGCTTTTTGCTTTAAACGTTTTCTTATGCCTTTCTTTTTAGAGTATAATTGCTTCTTCCCAAGTCGCGTTCACCAGAAATTCTGCTTTACGGCGTCCACTAGGTCGGATATTGGCGCCTGGTATAATTTTTCCGCGCATTTTTCGTTTATGGCGTTTGAAGTGTAAAGTCCCTATCTTGCCAATACTCTCTTATTTACTCCTTTTTCTTGCCTAATTATAATTGCCTTACACGTATATGCAATTCTTCTCTTCCTCTTTATTACCAAATTTTTCAGTTTTCTATTTAATGCATTTTCCTCTAAGAGATCTCCCAGCCAACCTTCAATGGAAAGAAATTTGTCCATGAACTGTTATAAAAAGTCTCCCTAGTTCTTTTATCCTACAACTTCGTTGAAGTCTTCCGTTACTATGGTAAATCGTATAGGAGGCTTACGCAAATTCTTGACGCGAATTCCCACCTTAATGAAATCGAGGGAAAGAAGTGAGAAGTCTGGCTGTCAATTTTGCGCTTGTGCACAATGGACGGGATCACTGTTCTGCTGCTTGTGGAAAGATCAACAAGAAATTCAAATGCTTTAGGTCTAATTAAAGGAAAATATCACATGCATGCTAAGTTCTACACTCGTCCGAATGGTATAGTACTTAATAGTTTGAAATTAAACTGACGTACTATTTCGCATACTATAAAGTTGCGATACTTTTGACCGTATGACTTTCTTAGTCTGAAAGATGTAAGAATCTAATTTCAGTAAGAGCTTATCTTCGAACACTGTCTTGTGAAAATCAATCTAAAGGGTGGCGAGGGGTGGGGAGGTGGAGGTGGAGGGGTTGACGGAGGTTCTAATTGAAGGAGAGTTCATTGTAGGATAGAGAAAGCTATTTGAGCTACATTCCCTCGTAAATATTCGAACTCAGCTACCTCGAGATAGGAAGGAGACAAGGTGAGCGAGGGAATATTTTACTTGATAAGAATAGAGAAAAAGGGACAAGCTTGTAATTAGTAAGGTGAATGAGTGATTCGGTGGGCAGTAAAGCACAAAATACAGGTGTCAAAAACAGAAGAGACGGAAGAACTGCTTAGTCGGGCGGTTGAATCATGCACAGGATCATGTGGAGAGATCAATAATGCTGATAGAGACCGACGAGATAATCACATTAACTGATAATGTAGTTGCGAATGGCCTATTTTCAAGAATAATGATTTGAATAATCCCGTTTGACAGCATAATAAAGCCAATATCTAGAAGTACATGAATAAAATGTTGGGTCCTTATTTCGCTTTATTATTATCACAGGGGCTTCGAGTTAATGCAGATGCAGATGCCTATCAGAAGATGGAGGCTCTTTAAGCCACAGTTGTCAAGTCGCCTCGGATAGACAGCGTAGCCAATGGAGGCAGACCCTATATCTTCCAAAATGAATCGGCTCAATCCCATTAAGCTCTCAAGTTGGCCGAGATTTTTCATTAAGTCACAGTACACCAAACTCACCACACCTTAACCCGTTGTATTATTACTTGTGAAGTAGGGCGTAGTTGAAAAGGAAATAAATAAGCATCCCCATAACACCAAATCGTTTCTCATGGAAGCAGTAGTCCGATTAATGGAGGACATCAATAAAGACCACCTGATCTGACGAAAGTTTGCAGTCGCTTTCAGACTCGAATAGAGTGGTTGGTAAAGGGCGAAGGAGGATGTAGAGAATGGAACCTGGGTTAATATTATGTTTATTTGTTTTATTACAGGAAATGGTAAATTGTAAATTTCAATCGTTAACAGTTTTATTGTCTGTTTTTCTTAGAGTGTGTAATGCATCCTCGGATGCCCTACGCACCCTGTACATTAAATAAGCATGTTCTAAATAGGGGTGCATTATAGACCACAATGTAGACAAGGCGAAGGAGAATGAAAGGGCATAATTGTCTGTAAAAGCACAGCATATAAAAAGGTAGACCAAGAAGCCATCTTGCCACAATAGCTACTTCCGTCCAGAGCAGCACATGATTGCAATGGCACTTATATTTCCATGTTAGTCTATGCATTGCTGAGCGCTTCTCTCTTGACTAGCGAGGCTGCCAATTAGCCTAAATTCAATGCCTTTATGGCTTGATGGGTGTTAGAAAATGGAAATAACATTTATAGGCGTAAACCTCTGAACTGTGTTTTAATGTAAATATGCTTTTTTCAGAAATGATAAATTGTTTAAAGTTCACCCTGTCTTTCAGTTTGAATTTGGGGTTTTAGACGTTATTATTAGTAGATAACATAAAGAGGACTTACAAGTTTTTGCCTTACGTACCGAAGCATCTCAGCACGTCTGACAAACCATCTTGATCAATTCAGATTGGAACACTGCACCACTTGTTGTCTACTGCCGACTAAATTAGGCCTATGCTGATCATTCTCAGGGATCTTACGAGAAGGATTGGCGAGCCAGTCCTCAGCGTCCCCTGAGAAGAGTTCTTTCGCATCAGCTTGAAGCTGACGATTCCAGCACGTGGTATGAGCCCTCTTTTTGCCAGCGTTGTCTTTCAGGCAGCCTTCTAGTAGTCGTTTCGTTAGGCCCTCTTTCTGTCTGTGACAGTCAAGCAGCGACCCTCCCAACTTCAGCAGCTCGGACCGCAAGCCGTTAGGACCTGGACTCTTCTCCGTTTTGAGCTTAGCTTTCGCTTTATAAAACTCGTCCATGGTCAGGTCGCTATCGTGCTTTAGGTCAGAGAAGTCGGGTAACTCCACTTTCTCCCCTCTGCGTTTAAACAGAGCAGAGTAGTGCTCCTTTAAGTCTTTTGGAGATAATGGAAGGTCTGGGAGCTGCAGTGTCAACCCACTTTCTCGAGGTAGACCTCATCACATTCTTTAAAGTCGCAAACGCCTGCTTCGGCTCATTTACGGGAATATGGGATGGGAATTTCGCTATTTTGTCGTCCAGATATTTCTGTTTGGCAGATCGTATCTCTCGGACCATATCGTTTCGCTGTCTTCGATAGGCTTCAAAGTCCTCAGCTTTCTGCGTCATCAGCCACTGTATCCTTAGACGTTCCTTCTTCCTCAGCCCGGATTGGAGAGTGGCTCTGGCATTTTCATACCAGCCCTTCTCCCTTCCCTCTGCTTTCTTGTGCCTCCGGCAGACAGTTGCTGCTGCATTCCCCACTCTCTTCACTATCTCATAATAGCCGGGCTTTTTTTGACGGTTCTCACTCAGGAGGGAGTCCGCTATGATACTTTTATAATGCTCCTTGTGCTTGGCAATGAGGTCTACGCCTCTACAGAGTTGCCAGGCTTGCAACTGTCTGTTGGGGCGATAGATGGTACGCCTGGTGCACGCCCTCACCCTCAGGGTCGTGACAACCAGATAGTGGTCTGAATTGGCTTCAGCTTTACGAGAGACTCTGACGTCCGTAAATTCAAAGGAAGGTGAGCTAGAACCTATCACTAGGTCCATCATTGCTCTCGCACCGTGAGGATGTTGCCACGTCGCCCTCAACACCATTTTCTTTTCATAATAGGTGTTGAGTACCTTCAGACCGTTCATCGCACAGAAACTGGCTATCCGCTAGCCATTCACTGATGTTTCTGGACTTTGGTCCATCGATGGGCCGACTGCATCTTCATACATGGTACGTGCATCCTTGCCAATACGGCAATTAAAGTCACCCATAATAATGACTCTACGGCAAGATGCTTCCCTTCCCTTGTACACTCTATCGAGCTGACAGTAGTTGTCATCCTTTTCACTTTCACAGTCTGAACACTCAGTTGGGCCATAGCATCCAATAATGTCGATCGTGACGCCGTCACTTTCAACGGTTATGGACGCCAGCCGGTTAGAGTATTCTCGTGCGGAGAGGACTTTCAGGACCCTGGTATCAACCAGGAATCCAACCCCTCCGTCAGCGGGGTAGTTTGGGTCATGATCAGTATTATGCATGACTCAATCTCCACACACCTTGTAGGAGCCCGAAGGCATCCTTGTTTCCGTTAGTACGACTAACCGGAAACGACCTTCCATCACGTGGCGATGGAGGTCCAGAAACTTCGCCTCACTGGCGCAGGAGCGGACATTCCACAAACCAAGTTTCAGGAAGGTCATTGCCCTCCGAGGAGGGCCACACTCTGAAAAAATAACGTGATTAGAGCATGAAGTCATATATATAATTACCTGTTTCTTGTAGTATCATAGTAATTAGCAATTCGGTTGAGGAAACTAGAGGTTGCCCGCCTCTCTCTTTTTGGCCCGGTATCCCTGCACATACCTCGTTCCACTTTCCACCTTTCCCTCGGCTTTTTTGTAAGGCTTAACTAACAGGAGAGAAGGCAAAGAAATTCATGTCGATTGTCGCTTGTGGAGTACATTTTCCTAGTTGATAGTACAAAAGCAGCACTTTCTTCTTTGTGAAAATTCACAGTTCACACTTTAATGATTTAGTTTGAAGTACTGATTTACATTTTAAGGAAGGAATTGAAACATTTGACCTTTTCAGTCACGCCGCCTTTGTCAAAATTTTCCGATCTATTTTCGTCGACCATTATATCTTCTTCTTGCTATCCGATTATTCAAAAGAAAATAATGGATTTTTCAAAGTTAGGCGTTTAGCTGTGAGGGATGAGCTCTTATGCGTTTCCAAAAGTTTACCTGTCATCACTAATCACTATCTCGTCTTCACAGTAACTGTTGATGAGCTTGACCTTACTGTGACCTCAAGCTCCTTGTGGATGACCACCTCAAGTGATTTATTTTAACTGTCGGAATAACCTAATGAAGCGGTCCTTGAATGAGCGTTGCAAGGGTTCAGCTTCCCCGCGGCGATGTCTGGATCTATCCCACCTACTCACACTACCCTCCCCCTCCCATTACGAAACTATATAAAGCCCCTTTACACCATGCGCAAAACACATGCCCAGACACACTTATCATATACCGGCTCCTACGCTACTCTCTCATCTTCACTGTCCCTCAGCTCTCCCTTACTCTCTCTTATCCTCATGGTGGTTTAATCAATACACTTTGATCTACACCAATTACGTATCAGGTTGTAACAGAAGTTCTGTCCAATTTTTGACCTGCGTGTTTAGAGCACGATTACTTCAATTTAGCTTGCTAATGTTTTATGCATATCTATGATAATAAATAAAATATTATTTCTTATTTCTGATCGTGTGATAATTATTGTTGTTAATGACTATTTCTAGCCCTAATGTACACTTCAAATAAAGAGCATATCAGTCACATTTAACTGTCTGAATTTTATAAAGGAAATACGGCAACTCAGCAGCAAATATACTCAAAGACACTTATGGAAATGATACTGTAAATGAAAAGACCGCAGAAGGTGGTTTCCAGCTGTTAATTTCAAAAAGGATGACTTCAGCCTGAAGGAGGAGGAGAGACGAACCGAGGGCAGGATGCTCAAAATAGCTAAATTGTGAGCAATTGCAAGTTGCCATTGATGAAAATCCACTCTGCACTACTAGAGAACCGAGCAAAATCTTTCACGTAAGCCGCCATATGACCATGCATAGGAAAACGACTTAGAGACTTGGCAGAGTCTCAAAGGCTGGGAAATGGGCCCCCTCTCACACACGATTTGTCAGAAATCAACAAGCAACAATGTGTGACGTATTATGTTTCATTGCGTTCTCGTGAATTGAACTTCAGGCACATTTTTTAGGCCGAATTATAACTGACAGCGACGAGAAGTGCTAGATCCATTACAACAATGTTAAGCCCAAAAGACAGTGGCTAATTCAAGGCAGTGATTCAAAGCCAATTCCACAACCGAAATATTCCGAGACTGCACCCGAGCAAAATTCTTTTGTGTTTAAGGTGGGATTTGAAGGGAATTGTTTATTATGAACTGACGGGTGACAATCAAACAATAACATCCGAAGTTTACTATCAGTAGCTAACTCGTTTAAAAGCAGCTAACGGAAGGCAGGAAAAACGACCTTCTTTGATAAATCGAAAAGGAGTGATTCGGCACCATAACAATGCCAGGCCCCACACTTCATGAGCAACCAAAAATCTCCTCGAATAATTTGGCTGGAAAGTCATGCGCCACCCACCATATTCTCCCGATCTTGCAACAAATCATTTTCAACTTTTCACGAGCTTACAGAATTATTGAATGGGACAGAGGCTTACTTCAAGAGAAGAGATCGAAATGAAGAGGCCAGTTTCTTTTATTTGTCCAAACTGGGTAAATTCTACGAAGAAAGAATGAGAAAGCTTATGGGAAGATGTAATTTATAAAAGTGGTGACTATGTTGAACACTAAATGACGACAGACACCAAGGGACCCTAGCTCGTCCAACGCCTCTTCCATAGCTCAATCCTTCTCCTCCAGTTCTCTATTTTTCCTTGAGACTCTGTACTGAGCTTGATTCAATATAAACTGGTCAACGCAATCCTTGGTGTTCTTTTTCTTTCATTGACTGTCAGCCATCTGCCGCTACATACTGGTGACCCTCAACAATCTGGTGACTCTGCCACTACAAATTATTCATTTTATTAAACACTTCTCCGCGATGGTTGTTCATTCATACATTTCTACTTTGGATCCGCCTTGAATCTTTTCGAGATTATCTGATGCGCTCGAAGTAACGAGTGGATACATTTTCGGTTTAAAAGTTAAAGGAACCTACTGAGTACGGAGATTTTGTGATGACGCAACTTGATTTGGACACCAACATGAGGCGTTGTCCGGTAACTAAATTGTAAAGTAAAGTATTAAGAATCTCTTCCGCTCCCCTTTCCTCGTAACATGAGAAATTTCCTTTTCAGATTTTCAACAAGTTGCTCATCCTGACCATTAAGATTAGACGGAGACAACAAAAGACTTCAAATTGAATAGAAGAAAACTGGGTGACATTTCTAGGCACAATAAATTTTGGTACGCTCTGATTGGCAAGTACCTGGCAGAGGCTGTTACTAACGCTACCCGTTGTGATAGACTTCATAGGTATAACCCCAGGCCAATTTGAAAATGAATTTACCAGTATTAGAAGGGAGATTCCAAGAATAGGTCCAGCAAAACCCTCATCAATGTGAAAGCAAGGAACATTACCATGGAAGCAAATGAGATCCCGGTTATAAGAGAGTGCAGCCTCACTTGGTTCTTTGCAGCCACTTTAACATTTCTTGGGTGATTTCATCCATTTTTGTTAAAAGTGTACTTTTTCTAGCTCATCTATTCTTATAACGGTATTGAATTTGGACTTTATTACGCAAGCATCGTCAAGATGAAACAACATTTTTGAGGACTTGTAGAGTTATGCTTCCGACATGTATGGTGCTATTTGCAACAGTAGCGAACGAGCCGTTTCCATACGTGGCTAAATATCTTAGTCCGAAATTGTTCGACTCTCTGAATAATAATGTAATCTTTCCCTTTCTTCGAATATTCAACATTTTAATTAGGAAAAGAATATTTGTTTATTCCTAATGCTGTCTTTCATTATTGCAGACAGGAAGCTTGGTGAAGTATTTAAAAAGAATAAATGATTTGGTCATTGAAGGTTAGAGTTTTGCAATGATTTGAAGTCTAAAAGTACTAACGACTTAATTGCAAATTTCCCTAGCTTATTCATATCGATTACATATTGTTCCATCTGGTCAATATGATGAACCAGTCGCCCTAGTGCCGCATAATCGTTTTACGTGTGCTGTCACATTTAGTCTACTTTCAGACTACAGTCCATCCATCCAACGATATACGCAGTTTTTATTCTTATTCACCATTGCTTAAGGTATTTAATCCCTTCCTGTCTAACTGCCTCTTTAACTGACTGCCTGTCAGCCACTTTGAGGGAGCCGTCATTAATGCATCTCCGAGTGTCACATCCGCCAACTTTCATTTCCAAAGACATTTCCAAGATATTCCTTTTGTTATTCTATTCGTTGGTGCGTTTAATGCAACTTTTAAGTACTGTATCATTATTAGTGAATTTTTAGCGGATATAGTTTAATCAATTCAATATTATTACAATTGACGTTACTATCAGTAACACAACAGATAAACTTTAAAATGCATTTAACGCCTAAAAAAGATCTGGCATCTTCTCTTTAATGAACTTCCGTTAGGCTCTTATCGCGAAAATTTGCTACAATTCAGGCGAACAATGTAGAGCATAATGTCAAGAACGTCACGAATTATTGTTGAAGAGGTAAAAGGAAAATCTTATGACACTGCAGAATGCTTTTCTAAATTTATTGAACATGAAAACTTATAAATCTGATAACTCCTATTCAAAACTAACTGCAGATTCTCCGGTTCTACAAGCTGATGAATTTCACTATGACCCAGAAGTAAATCAAACTTTGCTAATTCATTTGAAAAGTGCGAGGATGTTTTCCGAAAAGATCTCGATCATATCTGAGATGATGTAAAATGTAGGTTGTTAGTACGCAGGTTAGGAGGTGCTAGAAATGAGAGATCCACCTTTTTTATCCATCCATGGAAATTCTTGAATCTAAATTTCGATGAAAGTGTCTCAATTCCCTCCGATTTATTTGGTGAAAAGTTATCCGAAATGCGAAAATCTTTCAAATATCTATCTCTCACTAAAGACTGGATAACTCGTGCTTGCCGTCTCAAGAGTGCTCTTGAACTCTGATTTTTCTGCCATTTTTGACGTCTACTGCTTTTGAGTGATCTTCAAGAATTTTGTCAAACGGATTTCCATTGCTAATGAACGCTGAAAATTGGACATCAATGGTGAGAGTGGCATAAATCACCAGGATGCTGGTGGGCATAATTATGTCAATTGAAGTTCTAATGAAAATGTATGCCAGAATGTCTTCACTATCCATTAGCCTCAAACAGAATGCTGGCTCTGTAATGATCTGCACTCTGCCCGATTCTATCCATACTGATCTCACAAATTAAATTTGTGTGACAAAAGAGGACGTAAGGAGACAATGTGTCAAGTGGAACAGAAATACGGAAAGAACCTCAATCTGAAGGTTAAATCGACAGTGAGTCAGCTCGCAGAACCAATAGCTAGCTCGAGGAAGAATATGAAGCCGGACGAAAATCAACAGAAGAGTTCCCACGAACTCGTACTAAGTGTTACTAAGTGAACAGAAAGGATGGAAAGATAAAATGCTATCCTGAAATAGGTTCTGCAATGGTGAATGAATAAAAAACGAATGCTGCTGAGAAGACAGAGAACGGCTATCTTCCTGTGAAATGAATGGTGAATGTACAGCAATGAAGCAATGGGAGAAAAGCTGAAAGCTCTTCTTATGAACTTCTGGATGGGCGTTCATCCAAAACGTAATGGAAAATCTGCAATCGAATTACTAATGGGAAGGAGAAACAGACCGAGTATACCTCAATCCTCTGAGTACTCTCCTGAATATAGAATAGGTCGCCATGAAGAAATACAGAAACAACCGAAGGACTTCAAACAAACCCGAAAAAGAAGTTCTCTAAGGAAGATGTATCTTAAATGGGATTTGTCAAGGACAAAAAATAATTATGTTAAACTACAGTCAGTTGGATGCTTATTTACAGATGTTGGAGTTACATATAATCTGATGACTGGAGTGTGTGGTAGAGAGTGTCTCGAGACACAGAGACCAATCACCGCATAAATTGATAGATTGATTGATTGATTGCAGTCGAAATCCTGAGTAACGGTCCAAAGCACTATCTGCGTCTGTTCTGATTTCATTACTTTGATGAGTCGACTATAGAATATGACTCATCAAAGCCACAGAGTAGCTAGACTCTATTACGTCCTGTCGGCCTGATTTTTCTTCGTTAAAATTTTGAGAATAACAGAAATTTAAAGAGTTAATCACTCGTTATATTTATCTAGCTGCGTTATAAGCTGCCCTTCTTTGTAGGACACCGTAACAGACTCTTAGATTGTCTGTGTCTCGAGATACTCTCTCAATCAATCAATCAATTAATCAATCAATCAATTTATGTGGTGATTGGTCTCTATGACACTGCACTAGTTACAAACATGACCCGACAACACCACAATACAAAACCACCCAAACCATCATTATGAGGTCATTATGAAACGACTTATATAGGTGTGGAGGCTCACATCTATGTTCTTGAAATCTGTCACAACAAATTATTTTGATCTGAACACCATATATGTGCTTTATATTAAATGAGTATTTAAGTTTTCTCACTTAAGTGAATGTGTGTGCTGTGTTAACTCTTTTTGGTCTACTAATATGTGAAGAAGTATTTACGTACTTATTATAGTTCTAAAAACCTTTATTTCGACCGCAAGTATCTAGTTGTTCACCCGAAGGAGATCAAGAAAGAAAAGACAATTGTGTAGTGTAAAATAGGTTGGAATAAAGATTTGTTCTTTCACAAGAGCGGGTCAATTCATCTCCGACCCAATGAGAGCATTCTCCCGCGTACCGGTATGGCAGAAGAGCGATTGGCAAGATATGAATTGCTCATCTATGTGGCCTTGAACTATTTTTGTCATCATCCCATAGATATCTCCTTTCTTAGTTATTCACAGATAATCGTAAGTATGAGGTTATGTTGCATAATACAAATTAGCTACCTCCGATAGAGATGTGTCTGTTCAGCTTCATACTATTGTTACTATAGTGTTACATAATACTTTATTTAAATGATAAATGTTTTACACTAAACGCACATGTCATAAATTGGTTGCAGGATCACCAGTTAGTTACAATGATAAAATGTAGGCGTTAACAAAAGGCAGTTCCCAAAAGTATGGAACACAAAGAGTTGCGTAGGCCAGAGTGTATTGCATAAATAACAATGAGGATTCAAGAAAGCATGAGGGAAAGAGAGAGAGAAATGAGACGAGAGGAAAACGTACGAGCAAAAAATTGACAAACCTGTGTCTGCGTATGAGTATCAGAGTGGAAATACAACGAGAGTTTATTTGAGTCACTTGGGCAAGAATGCACGCGATGGTATGAGTGCAGTGTTTTTAGATGAAAGGGGACAGTTATAGAAAAAATGGGAACCGAAAAACTCGTCTAGATAGGAGAGATGGGGTTTGAGTCACAAGGACATAATAGCAAAAATCAAATTATTTTCATTGAGAATGTGAAGGAGAAGAAATTTTGGAAATGCATAGAGTAATGCTTTATATTCAACAGGCTCAATGTGCCATCGAGAGATTCGGAGAACTTCCCATTACATCACTGTCATTGAAAAACCAAAGCGTCCAGAAGAATTAATTGCATCAAATCCTTCCTATTCATCTAAATTGCAGTGCTAATTGAATGGATAAGGGGAAAATTTGAAAAATAACTACCTTCTGTTACATATAAAAAATAATATTTTTCTCAAAATAATTCTTATATGTACGATTCTTCATGATCCACCTTCTAATTCCTGCTTCTTTTAATTCCCTTTCATTAGAACGAATTCATTAACATTACGGTTGTAAATAGTATCGACCTATCGATACTGAAGCGTGCTTCTTATTTTGATATAGCAGTTTGGGTAGTTTTGTATTGCGGTGTTGTCGGGTCGTGTTTGTAACTAGTGCAATGTCTTAGGGAATCTAGAAGTCGGTTACGGTATCCTACAGAGAAGAGCGGATTGCAACAAACGTTGGTGAGTTCCATTATAAATCCTCTGTGGGTGAAGTGTTTGAAGTATTGTGACATGCCTGGAATCGGGACTTCTATGAAAATCCAACCACAGGGTTGCTGGACGAAATGAGAATCACCATGCTGTTTCAGAAGTTCAACAACAGTGGCCATGGTCTCTGCCTGACCTATCTCCTGCCACTTATACCGAAGGACCTGACGTTTGAGGAGACGATCCAATAGTGTAAGAAGGTGTTTGAAGACGAAACCTCTCCTTTTAAAGGGCGAAAAAATAATTATTATTTTCCCCCGCCCCCAATATTTCTTCTAGGAATGAAAACGTAATTTCTTTCTTCATTCCCCCACCGATAAAAGACACTTGTTAATTGATCTCATTTGTTTAAGCCGACATCGATTGAGAGTGAGTTTCGTCAATGCACTCGTGTTGACTATCATCACGCCGAGACTTCGACAACGAGATATGACTGACGTCGAACGAAGAAACATTTTGCATATTAGCACAATTTACTTATTAATAGATTGAGGTGGCTTGCATGCCACCTCCGAGCTGATCTGGCAACATGAGTGGCTTGACTTATTCCATTTATTCCATCGACGTGGCCCCAATAGACCCTAACGTTATTACAGGTTTGTTCCGTGAGATTACTCTAGCACCACTAGGTTGTCATGTTCTAACATAATTTGATAGAGATGTTATTAAAAGTAGAAATTGAAATGACGTCCTGAACTATATATGGCATAATTTAATTGGAGATTAATTGTATCCTAATTTCACCCGAATTTTTACTCCTTTTACTTCATAGTTGGGCCATCTTAAAAGGTCTACAACACTTGTATGTTCACATTGTTTAGGAATAGTGAAACGAGTGTGAATGCACGAGTTGTTCAAATGAACAACTTATTTGTTGATAAAATCGAAAGTCTACCTCTGACGGATTTTTCCTTTATACTTAATTGAATGCATTCTTTGTGTGCTTGGAGAACTTCGAGGGTCACTGCAGAAAACTTATTTCTGTTTGACTTTATTATCGAAATTTATTAAAAAGGCTACCAAAAGGTATAATTGTTCAATACTTTATGTGTTGCTTTTATGTAGTAAATATTTACTAACTCGCTAATTTTACTTGAACTCACAGCAAACAGAAGATCGCTTGAATATCGATGAATCATAGTTCCATGATCGCGCACTGATGGGACACAGAAATCTAAACTAGTAATAACCGAGACCAATAATAATTTTTAGTTCTTTCAAAAAAAATAGCAACAAAATTTTAAAAATTGAAACCATTTAAAATATTCAATTCCTAGCATATTTTAATACATGTTGTTTATAAAATGCAAGTAGAATATATGAAATACACATATCAGCTCAGTAATGATGCTTCAAAAGAATTATATGTATTGTTTTATTATGGCATTAACCATTAAAATTTTCATTTTT